>OY037014.1:30520959-30719907 GCA_955831195.1 Pilophorus perplexus
GTAGTGTTAATGTGACGGTGACGTTTTCGGTCTGCGTTTTGTTTCAAGTTCGTCGGAGGATTTAGGGCGACGCAGCGGTGACGGGTGAGTTAAGTTCACAACATTTTGATATTATATCACATATTATATCACACATTGTGATAATAATATTATTATAATATAATATAATATATTATATTATATATATATTATATAGTGCTTTTTGAATTGAATTTCATATTGGCCCTTTTTGCTCTCAAGGCTCGAAAAGAAGTGCCGCTATAATTGCAATATAGCAGGTGCACAAATTTTCTGGTACTAACCTACAGAATGGGAATGTCGAAAGTAGAGCGAAGGACCTTCAAGTTGCATAGAGTTGGCTAATCGACTTTCGTCAAAGGGTCCCATCAATGTTAGCTGGATCAGATGTGGTAAATGCGTGGTTTTGAAATAGATGCAATATGAAGGTTTGATGCGCGGGGGGAGGGGAACAAGAGGTGGTTTTGGGGTAGGTTTTAGCTCGGATTTATTTCGAGACACAAATGAAATGTATGGCCTATGTAGGTACCTACATCCATAAAACTAACTCAAAACTGAGGGAATTGCTATACCTATATTTTATAAATTGTCCAGAATTAACTGTCTTAAGAGGGGGCTGCCAAAACAGCGCCATGTCCTGCGGCGTGAAAAGCTTCAACTAGCCAAGTTTGACTAGGTGGGCAACTGAAAAAAAATCTGGTAACGTTGTCCTGTATGTTGGGGGGATTGAGCTCCCATTGCGAAACCGTCTCATCGGACCGTCTTTGACTTCCTACCTGGTACCTGTAAGCGACCCTCGTCATTGTGCAATAAACGGGACTACAAAGAGAGATTCGGTATGCACCGCTCGATAGCCAAAAACCTATGTGCCGTCTTGCTGAAAACCTTGCGTGCACAGCTAGAAAGAATGGCTGCAAATTTTGCTAAAGGATTTATTATTAAATGTTATTTGTGATAACAATTAATTTTGTGTCAATAAGAAAATATTTTTGAAAAAATTAAAATAAAATTTCCTCCTGTATAACGTTTGGACAAATGTGGGACCGCAAAAAATGCATTATGCGTCCAAAACTCGGGGAAAAAAAACCTTATTTGACCTTCTGGGATCCTTCAAAAACCCCATTTGTAGCCCCATGAAAGCCCCAGAGATTCCTAATTAACCTATATCAAAGAATAATAATCCCTTATGTAATATTTGCAGCGTTTTTACCTAGCAATAGCATGGGCACTCATAGATGGGCGTAGATGATGGGTCACTCATAATATATTATATTATGATATTATGATAATTGGGGGTATTGCTCGGAAAAAAATGCAAATTTTCAATTGTTTTTGCGCTTTATTTTCGCTTTAAGAATCTACACATCTTGAAACGTATAATGACATTTTGCGGCCGATCAAAAGTCTCCACCTCCGACACGAATTACACCGATCACAAACTACCTACACCGAGACACGAAAAAAACCACCGATCTACACAATGTACCTGTGCACAATTTGGACCTTGAAGGAGTTCTCTCTTCTACTCATAAGCTCAGAACCAGAATTTTAATACTTGCTACTTTCCACTTTTTAAGCATAATTCGATTGGCCCACAACAGGTCAAACATTGGCCTGTAGGTACAGTCAATTGTAATATCCCACTTCGAGATACCAATTTATGTGAAGACCCGGAGAGCGTTTGAGGGTCGAGACCAATGATGACTCCGAGAGATCGATAAGCACGACGATTTATTGATGAAAACTCAGCAACAGCAAAAATTATGTCATGGACAGAAGGCAGCAGAAAAGCTAAACCGAACTTAGCAGAACGTCTCCGACCTCCATAGAGGAGCCGACTCGCCGGTGGGTGTACACCCGCCGGGTTCCCCCTTCCGCCGCATAGGAGCGCCTTTTCAGTGTGGGTCCGCTGACATGGCGCCCTAGGGATGTAATTAAACAAAATTTATTTAATAGTCTGGGTCCACTGCAATTTAAATAAAATGGATTCTACGTCCAAAAATGCGTCGCAGTAATGCCATTGTTTTTTCGTCTCACTTTTAACGGGGGGGGGGGGGGGGGGGGATCGCTAAAATCTGTCAAGAATAATATGCCAAGAAAAATAAACCAAAACCCGAAGAGCTCATTGATGCTACAGATAGCATAGATGTAGGTGCCATGCAGTCGCGGGGGGTCATATCATAATTCTTAATTTTTTCTTATACCTAGTAGTCCTGGAGCCGAGCCCGAAAATCGCATTTCATTTTGGGAGAAGGTTTGACCATAAATATTACAAATCTAGTCGATTCTGAGAGAGAAAATGCTAGTCTGCCATTTCAAAGCGGGGGCTACCAAAAATGGCGGCCATGTAAAATTCTCAGAAAATGCGAAAAATTTACTCATTTTAGGATGGATGAAACTTTTACACATGATAGTTTATGTGGAATTATGGATGTTTCCATAAGTCTGCCTAATTTTACCGGGGGCTAAACCCCGGCAGACTCAAATTCAAAAAGTGCACTTTTAGGGTTCAAAATTTACAGTCGTTGGGACGATTCAAAATTTTACACGTGATTATACATGTATAATGAAGGACTTTGACACTAGTCTGCCGAGCCCACGCGGGTGTTCAGTACTGGCAGACTTCAATTGAAAAAGTGCCAAATTTTGGAATAAATTTCATCAATTATGGGAGGTTTGAAATTTTTATGCGTTGAAGATCTAGTGGTGTAAGAACGATTGAGCGTAGTCTGCCATCGATATTCGGGGGCTTTCCATTGGCAGACTCGAATTCAAAAAGTGCAAATTTTGGAGTTAAAATTCAACTACTTTGGGAAAGCTGCAATTTTGGTATATTGTAGTGTCTAGTGTGTGTATGCTTTGTAACGTAGTCTGCCATCGATATTCGGGGGCTTTCCATTGGCAGACTCGAATTCAAAAAGTGCAAATTTTGGAGTTAAAATTCAACTACTTTGGGAAAGCTGCAATTTTGGTAAATTGTAGTGTCTAGTGTGTGTATGCTCTGTAACGCAGTCTGCCATCGATATTCCGGGGCTTTCCATTGGCAGACTTACTTTAAATAGAAAAAAACTGAAGTTGCAAATTTCAAATGTAAAATTCAACTACTTTGGGAAAGCTGCAATTTTGGTACGTTGTAGTGTCTAGTGTGTGTAAGCTTTGTAACGCAGTCTGCCATCGATATTCCGGGGCTTTCCCAGTGGCAGACTGACTTTAAATAGTAAAATACGGAATTTTTCCACTTTTGAGGTAAAATATTACCTTCCTTGGGATGAGTCAAATTTTGATATTTGATTACATTGTAATACTACCAAGGCAGAGGATACTTTCTGACATCGTCTGCCAACGAAATACAGGTGTTCTTCTCGGCAGACTTACACTATGCTCTTATAGGTATTCATCACAATATAGGCTTTTTATTATTATGGTCCAGTCAAATAAAACATCTTACCTTGCAAAATGGGGGGGGGGGGGGGGGGGTAGATATTTGTTGATACGTTGTCTGGGTGGATGTGTACATGAACAACTCAAGTTTGCGACCTCGGAAGCCGACTGGAACATTCTCAAAAACACGAAAAACCACAAAATTGCCCGTTTTTCACGCCGAAGGACCACTTTTTCGATAAAAACCTCGATATCATTTTTTATAGTAGGTAAACAAAATTTATAACAATAATTGTTCAAATTATTTGAGACAGATTGGTTTTCCTAGCATTCATAGATCCAGCTACTCAATATTTAGCACGTTTCGCATATTTGGCCAACTTTAGCGATTTTTGCGTTTGTATCACTCGAGAAAATTGTACGATCATTTCTATTACCTATCATATAAACCCACCCAGAAGCTTCAGAGAGGTCTGAGAGGGTACTCTCCCGTCCCTCCCCCCATCCACTTTATTTTTCTTTCTTAAATTTTATATATATCATAATACCCAATTAAAGATCGAGATAAAAATTTAAAAAAATACACTACTACCAACCGAGAAAACGAATTTAAACCAAAATATGAAACGTCCAATCTTACACCGCTCGGTAAGCGTAAGCACGTTTTTCAAAACGTTTTTGGCTGTAGCTCTGAAACTATTGGCCCGATTCCAAATTTATTTTTTTCTCGTGAAAGCTGATTAAATTCCCCGTCACAGTTATTTCATGTGAAATTTTGATTTGATCTTTGATAAGGGAGGAGTGGGCACGGCAAAAAAGTGGCACATTTTTAAAGAAAAAAAAAACCTTGTTTCCTTGCACATCTCTGCCTATAACTCGGGAACTGTTTGTCTGATATTACTTTCCTTTCTATTTGGTGAAAGCCGATTAAATTCTAAGTAATGGATGACCCATTGCATGTCTATTGAAACGACAACAGTGCCATTAGTAGGTATTCGTCGCAAAGAGTGGAAACAAGAGATTTGACCATCCAAGACCACGTTTTCTGGACATTTTCTTCGCTCCCTCCGAGCCTATTTCTCCGATCGAAAATTCATTGCCCCCACGCAAAAGCTGATTGAATTTCCTTTCAAAACTGATATTAGGATTTTCCCGGACACCTCAGGAAAAGCACATAAAATGCCTCCCCAAATAGGTTTTCAGAGGGAACATAGCTGATTACCCGCAAAATTGTCAAAGAGCACTTCCAGCTGTTATGGTTAGTCCTAGTCAAAAAATGCATAGAATGAAAGTTGTAGATCATGAAATTTTACATCATTGGATCATCCTAGTTTTCAGATTAGCAGGTCGTAAAACATATAAAGACACCAAACACGGGTTTGCACCACCAAAAGAGATCACTTTTCACCGTAATCGCTGCTACGGCGGCAGCTAATCTAGAATGATCAACTAACTAGAATGATCAAATGATGTAAAATTTCATGATCTACAACTTTCATTCTACGCATTTTTTGAATACGACTAACCGTTTCAAAGTTATAACAGCTGGAAGTGCTCTTTGACAATTTTGCGGGGAATCAGCAATGTTCCCTCTGAAAACCTATTTCAGTAGTCATTTTACGGGCTTTTCCTGAGGTCTCCGGGAAAATCCTAATATCAGTTTTGAAAGGAAATTCAATCAGCATTTGCGTGGGGGCAATGAATTTTCGATCGGAGAAAAAGTCTCGGAGGGAGCGAAGAAAATGTCCAGAAAACGTGGTCTTGGATGGTCAAATCTCCTGTTTCCACCCTTTGCGACGAATACTAATGGCACTGTTGTCGTTTCAATAGACATGCAATGTGTCATCCATTACTTAAAATTTAATCGGCTTTCGCCAAATGAAAAGAAAAGTAATATCAGACAAACCGTTCCCGAGTTATAGGCAGAGATGTGCAAGGAAACAAGGTTTTTTTTTTCTTTAAAAATGTGCCACTTTTTTGCCGTGCCCACACCTCCCTTATCAAAGATCAAATCAAAATTTCACATGGAATAACTGTGACGGGGAATTTAATCAGCTTTCACGAGAAAAAGAGAAATTTGGAATCGGGCTAATAGTTTCCGAGCTACAGCCAAAAACGTTTTGTAAAACGTGCTTCCGCTTACCGAGCGGTGTAAGATTGGACGTTTCATATTTTGGTTTAAATTCGTTTTCTCGGTTGGTAGTAGAGTGTATTTTTTTAATTGTTTATCTCGATCTTTAATTGGGTATTATGATATATATAAAATTTAAGAAAGAAAAATAAAGTGGATGGGGGGAGGGACGGGGGAGTACCCTCTCAGACCTCTCTGAGGCTTCTGGGTGGCTTTATAATATAAACCCACCCAGAAGCCTCAGAGAGCTGGGAGGTAAAAGATCGAATCCACCGTTGTATTGATTTTGGGAAATCGCGATTTCCTCTAGATAAATAGGAGGTACTTTTCCGTTATACCCCCCCCCCCCCCCCCCCCCCATTCGATTTTGGTTGGCTTTGGGTGCCTTAAAGCCATCGGGAGGGGCTCGAAATCGAGTTCGGGGGGGTGGGGGGGGTGTTATAACTGAAAAGGACTTGAATTTGGGTGTCTTAAAGCCATCGGGAGGGGTGTTTATGAACACGAAATCGAGTGGGGGGGGGGGGGGGGGGGTATAACGGAAAAGTACCAAATAGGATTCCTCTAGATAAATAGGATTCGTCTAGATGAATAGGATTCCTCTAGATAAATCACAAAATTGGCGGATTCGCCCTTTTACCTCCCAGCCGACGATATGATAATAGAAATGATCGTACAATTTTCCCGAGTGACACAAACGCAAAAATCGCTAAAATTGGCCAAATATATTTGGCACGTATAGGTATATGCGAAACGTGCTAAATATTGATTAGGTAGCTGGATCTATGATTGCTAGGAAAACCAATCTGTCTCAAATAATTTGAACAATTATTGTTATAAATTTTGTTTACCTACTATAAAAAATGATATCGAGGTTTTTATCGAAAAAGTGGTCCTTCGGCGTGAAAAACGGGCAATTTTGAGGTTTTTCGTGTTGTTGAGAATGTTCCAGTCGGCTTCCGAGGTCGCAAACTTGAGTTGTTCATGTACACATCCACCCAGACAACGTATCAAAAAATATCTACCCCCCCCCCCCCCCCCCCCATTTTGCAAGGTAAGATGTTTTATTTGACTGGACTATAATAATAAAAAGCCTATATTGTGATGAATACCTATAAGAGCATAGTGTAAGTCTGCCGAGAAGAACACCTGTATTTCGTTGGCAGACGATGTCAGAAAGTATCCTCTGCCTTGGTAGTATTACAATGTAATCAAATATCAAAATTTGACTCATCCCAAGGAAGGTAATATTTTACCTCAAAAGTGGAAAAATTCCGTATTTTACTATTTAAAGTCAGTCTGCCACTGGGAAAGCCCCGGAATATCGATGGCAGACTGCGTTACAAAGCTTACACACACTAGACACTACAACGTACCAAAATTGCAGCTTTCCCAAAGTAGTTGAATTTTACATTTGAAATTTGCAACTTCAGTTTTTTTCTATTTAAAGTAAGTCTGCCAATGGAAAGCCCCGGAATATCGATGGCAGACTGCGTTACAAAGCATACACACACTAGACACTACAATTTACCAAAATTGCAGCTTTCCCAAAGTAGTTGAATTTTAACTCCAAAATTTGCACTTTTTGAATACGAGTCTGCCAATGGAAAGCCCCCGAATATCGATGGCAGACTACGCTCAATCGTTCTTACACCACTAGATCTTCAACGCATAAAAATTTCAAACCTCCCAAAATTGATGAAATTTATTCCAAAATTTGGCACTTTTTCAATTGAAGTCTGCCAGTACTGAACACCCGCGTGGGCTCGGCAGACTAGTGTCAAAGTCCTTCATTATACATGTATAATCACGTGTAAAATTTTGATCCGTCCCAACGACTGTAAATTTTGAACCCTAAAAGTGCACTTTTTGAATTTGAGTCTGCCGGGGTTTAGCCCCCGGTAAAATTAGGCAGACTTATGGAAACATCCTTAATTCCACATAAACTATCATGTGTAAAAGTTTCATCCATCCTAAAATGAGTAAATTTTTCGCATTTTCTGAAAATTTTACATGGCCGCCATTTTTGGTAGCCCCCGCTTTGAAATGGCAGACTAGCATTTTCTCTCTCAGAATCGACTAGATTTGTAATATTTATGGTCAAACCTTCTCCCAAAATGAAACGCGATTTTCGGGCTCGGCTCCAGGACTATAGGTGATTCGTTAATCATGCTGTGGCCGTACCAATTCATCCCAATCATGATATTACAGTGCCCAGGTTACAGGACCTATTAAATAGGTGGACGTCAAAATTTGTGGTAGGTAACGCGAAAATAAGTGCGAATAACAAAATCAACCCACCAAGAAAATTTCCGAAGAAGGAAAATAAGAACAGAACTTCCGGCATGCTGGAAAAGCCACTCCCCAGAGAAATGCAAAAAATCAAAATGTCAGCAGTAGTCACCAGCAGAAGACTTGAAGAGGAATGAAAATGTATAAGCACAGGTATACATTGGTAGTAGGTATACCTACTGAACGACCGAATGGAAGATGAAAATTATAAGATACAACATCTATTCAATAATATCCATTCAACAATAAAAAAAAAAATTTTGATTCCACTGAAAATGGCTTATAACTTTTTTTGGTGAGTCTATTTTGTCAATAATTATAGGTACCTATGGATAAATCTGTGGTAACGTTGTAGACCTCAAATTTTGACGTCCACTTATTAAATTTTTTAAATTGGGATGAATTGGTACGGCCACACCATGATTAACGAATCACCTAGGTACCTACTTATTCGAAAAAATGAAAAATTATGATATGACCCCCCCGCGACTGCATTGCACCTACATCTATGTATTGTACATCTATGCTATCTGTAGATTCCAATGAGCTCTTCGGGTTTTGGTTTATTTTTCTTGGCATATTATTCTTGTCGAAGGTCGTTAATTTTGATCGGCCTCAAAATTTGTCATTATACGTTTCAAGATGTCTTGATTCCTAAATCGCAGTGGACCCAGACTATTTGTTTAATTAAATCGCCAGGGCGCCATGTCAGCGGACCCACACTGAAAAGGCGCTCCTCTGCGGCGGAAGGGGGAACCCGGCGGGTGTACACCCACCGTCGAGTGAGGAGCCGGGACTTGTGAATCGACTCACTAACAGCCTAACATCCTGACTGCAGAAGAAGCCACCCGGAACTCCGGAGCTCTGGGGCTCGGGAATTCTCTTTCTTCGATTAAACAATTACATAGGGTTTTATACATATTGCCACCACTACTAGCCTATCTCCAAGGGTAGGAGAGGGTAAATTTAGGGGGTTAAGGGCGGTCCTACATCCTCAAGGGGGGAGATAAATGAGGTAGAGTAGGGATTTTGAGTCGTATGAGAGGGAGAAAAGTAGAACGTAAGTTGGGGGAAATTCCCAGGTTCGTGAGAAAGGAGCTATTAAATGATTAGAAGGTTTGGATAGTTTACACAATAAGGATTTCATTACAAAGGGCCAAATCAGTGGGCGTCGAACAATTATTGTGTACTTAGAAAGTGCAAGATGAGTCGCCTTGTGGGCGGCAGATAAGCGATAGTAATCGAGGGCATTGGAAAAACATACTACTGTGTTGTGAAGAAAGGATAGTGAAGCAGATAATTTCAATTCTTGGTTACAATGGGATATTAGGTCACTGATACTCGAGGGATTTGGTGAAAAGGGCTATCTAATTCAATGTACCTAGTCGTTCAATGGACTGATATGGGTATTGAAAAGATATCTGGAATGAACAACAATAATAAATTCAGTGGAGGTGACCCCAAAGGGTGAACCAAAACGTAGAAGGCTTAAAGAGAAAATTATAAGGCGTAATTATTAATTATTATAGGAAAGATGATTGAGGGACGAGGGATGAGATCGGGGGATATGACACAATTATGGACCACAGGCACTATGATATCCTATGAAATTTTGTAGGTACAATCGCTTGAAATTGCCAGCTTCATATGTCTCATATTGTCTCATATACTCAAAGAGTCAGAAGACCTCCTGGTTATCTAACGGACTATGTTTGAAAATTGGAAGGGGAGAATGTACTAGTCCGGTAGTTATTACCAGGTGTTTTAGCTCGTCGCTCTAATCGACACTATTATTCCCACTTGTGTTTTTCTGTCGATTAAAGCCTAAGTTTCCTACGGCTTTCGTCATTTCAGGGTTGAAGGAGGGGAAAACGGAAAAAATCCTTGAGGGCGCTCAACCTATCTCAGAACGTACATCATTTTTGAATTTCTCGCGATTTTCAAGAATATATATATAATGTTGCTACGGTCCGCAAAGTTTCCCCGTTTTTGTTGGGACCCCCAGCCTATTAGTGCTCAAAAAGGTGAAAAAAGGACAGCCATTACTGGTGGGTAGCCATACAAGCTGAATCGTCGTTTTTCTTCGGGCCCTTACAGTGAAATTTCCAAATTCCGTTCCGGTCGAGAAACATTTTTTCAAAAGTTAGTTTTTCATCGTTGCCCAGTTGCCATACACAACATGTAACACGGAAATGAATGATTCTCGGAGGTCAAGTCAAGGAGACAGGGTGGCATGCCCGCATTGCCAAAGAGACTATGCAAGGAGCTAGGTACATCAACCGCCACATAAACTCTCAACATCCGAATGTCCCGTTCTCCCGCATCGCTGGATCAAGACCAAACGGCGGAACCGACACCCAAACCCAATCCTTCTCATTCGTCTTTCCATCCCAGGCACACCCTGGACGAGTCAACGCCTCGATTGGGGATGAATCTGGTAACCAAATCAGCTCCAGAACTCATGATAACCTCGACACCGCACAAGCCGTCCCGCAATACGTCCAAGACCGCTTCCTTGAAGGGTTCGGAGCCACGCTGTCGAATTCGGACGGTGGGCAACACGACGCTCCTTGGCAGGTACGATGGCGAAGGGCAGCTTCAGGGCAAACAGTATTTCATCCCAAACGGTGCCGTGGGTCGCAACATAGTAGACATGCTCTGTCAGAGGAGATCAATGCTGTTGCCAACGGATCAGAGGACTCTGAAAGGATTTTCTTCTTCTGCGCAACTGTTCTTCAAAAGGAGCGCAGGGAGGACAAGGGGGCCGACGTACGGCGGCTTCTCAAAAGAAGGCTCGACATGTGGCGACAGGGTTCGTACGACGAACTTCTTCAGGAGGCCGTCAGGTGTGATCGGCAGTTGGGTCAAAGGCAGAAGAAGGAGGATCCAAAGCACCTTGTGCGGGTATTTACTAGGCTCGTGCTGCAGGGAAGGCTGCGGGACGCCGTTCATTGGATTACAGGTCAAGCGAGAGGTGGGGTTTTGACCCCAGAGCAAGTACTGGCAGATGGGAGCTCGGTTCTGGAGACTCTGCGGAAGAAGCACCCAGATCAATTAGTGCCTGATGACGACACCTTCGTGACTGATGAACCATTGCCTCTCTTAGTGGATGTAGAAGTAACAGCGAACCACGTGGAGAAAGTAGCACACGCGTTAAAAGGGAGTGCAGGGCCCAGCGGAACGGATGCGGAGCAATGGCAAAACATGTTGCTTAGGTTCGGCGCACATAGCTGCCGACTGCGGGAAGCAGTGGCTCTCCTGACGAGAACAATGGCAAATGGGATAGTAGAATGGAACAGGATCCGAGCTATTCTAGCACGGCGAGCAGTAGCGCTGGACAAATGCCCAGGAGTGAGGCCCATTGGGGTTGGCGAACTCCTGCAAAGAATCACGGCAAAAACTATGGCTTTCATCACAGGAGAAGACCTACAAGAGGCCTGTGGTTCTGAGCAACTGTCTGCTGGCGTCCATCAGGGATTGAAGGAGCCATTCACGCCGTAACTACTCTGTTCGACAACGACGAAACAGAAGGAGTACTGGTGGTTGACGCCAAGAATGCGTTCAACGCCATGAGCCGTCCCCTAGCGTTGTGGAATGCACGGATCTACTGGCCCAGGTGTGCGCGTTTCGTGCAGTAGGAACCCACAGACCCACAGACCGACAGACCCACAGACCGACAGACACGGAACCAAATTTGTTCAGTAGGCTATGAAACGCAAAATGCGAGTGGAAATTTTGAATTCGGACAACAAAATTTTTTTTTTCTCCCGAAAGTGAACACAAGGCTTCCGCTGCTTCGCAGACTCGGAAGCAATACGACCTAAAAATTTATATTAAAAATTATTATTATTATCATAATTATTATAAATTCCAATTCTCCAATTATTGGAGACTCCTATAGTAGTCCAGTAAAATTCGGCCGAAAATGGGAAGAATTCGGAATAATTCGGACCGAAGCGGAAATGATTTTAATACCATCTAATGGTCCTAAATACACGGAATCTGAGTTTGCACCATCGCAGGTGGTGAGCTAAACTTTTGGCAGCCGAAGAACCGCGAAATTTTTTTTCGCCTCTAACTCGGAAACTATCCATCCTACAGAAAACGTTATACTTTACTAAATGAAAGAGCATTAAATTCGCTATTCAAAACACTACATAATCATCAAAATCGGTTCAGCGGTTTAGCCGCAATCGTTCGTCAAAGATAGCCTATTTTTACCAACTTTCGTCAAAACCACATGTTGGTCACAGTAAGACCGCTGTAACTTCTAAACAACGGCCCAAATCGAAAAAAGTTATAGAGTCAAAGTTGTAGAGAATCAAATTTCATGTTAAATTCCGTCTTCGACGGCTTATTTACGTCAGCACCAGAAATGTTATGTACATTTTATACCATTTCGAGAATCTGGTCATTTCCTTTGGATCGGGTTGATTTCATTTATTTATTATTTATTCATGATTATTTACTTATTTAGATCCTATTTAGTCGGTATTTCATTTTCATTCATACAATTTTAACTTCACTACCTAGTAATTAGTAATAGGAAATTAAGGTTCTATAAAAATGAGTCTTCGATATGTTAGAGTTTATTGGTAGTATATATAATATATAATAGGTATGAACGAAGTTAAGTAGTTTGTCAGCATAACTTAATTCCTAAAAAACAAGCCATCAATTGAATTGAATAGATGAGCGCAACCTTTTTGTTATTAATACTTAATGAGCGAGAGAAACTAAGAAACAGTAGGTATCTAGCGACCAAACTATGCCACACAACACATCATCCACGTGATGCTCATTACGTAAACAACTGCACCCTAACGACCGATGCGTAATAAAACCTTATGCCGATCAGAGGTAACGAACGGCTCAGGCTGCAAAAATCGTTTTGGAGTCGTTGGAATCAGCCTGAAAAGCTCATTCCATAGACCCTTGTACCAACGAAATCGGACAAAAACTTTCGTCCCCCTTTTGAGGCCTCCTTAGTTACACATCAGAGATAAACAACTTTCGTCGTGAAGGACCTCCTGAAAACCGATGAAGGGGATGAGGGAGGGAAAATCAAGGTAGCCTATAACCACCCCCGGAACTCGCTGATGACAATGAGACAACCCTCATGAAAATCTGTTGAGCCGCTCGGACGTGATGCTCTGTACACAAACAAACAAACAAAAAAAAAAAACATACATGTCGAAGAGGTGAGCGCACCTTTCCATTTTTTGGAAAAAGGTTGCGCTAAAAAGTCATTTGGGGTTATTTATATTCAAGGTTTTTTTTGGAAGTTGGTGGTCCAGGTGTCTGGAAACTTGTGGATTCTTGGGCAGAATCGTGCTCTTCTCCGAATACCGTGGCGGGGGTCGGAAAGGTGTCCAGCTCATCGTCGTCTTCTTCGTCATCCATTGGAGAAAGCTGAGATGAATTTCCCACTTCAAATGGAGCATTCAAGCACGATTGCACCTTGCAATTGTAGCATATTACCGAGCACTTCAGCACGTGCTTACGGCAGCTGCACCTAACCATGCAGCCCCTCATGCACTTGATGACAGAGAATTTAGTACTTCAGGGGGTGCTGCTTCCCTCTTGGTGGTGGTAGGGACCAAACCCTGGGCACTCCTTTCCCACCCCCAAGAAGTGACAGGTTTGTCGAAACCATACCAGTGTTGAACCAGGTGGTAGGTTCAAAGGGAGTGGTGTTCAAGGGCTGCATCGGTAGGTGGTAGTGATGCAAGGTGCAATCGTGCTTGAATGCATTTGAAGTGGGAAATTCATCTCAGCTTTCACCAATTGATGACGAAGACGACGTCGATGAGTTGGACACCTTTCCGACCATGGCCACGGTATTCGGAGAAGAGCACGATACTGCCCACGAATCCACAAGTTTCCAGACTAGACACCGGGACCGCCACCTTAAAAAAAACCTCGAATATAAATAACCCCAAATGACTTTTTTTAGGAATTAAGTTATGCTGACAAACTACTTAACTTCGTTCATACCTATTATATATTATATATACTACCATTAAACTCTAACATATCGAAGACTCATTTTTATAGAACCTTAATTTCCTATTACTAATTACTAGGTAGTGAAGTTAAAATTGTATGAATGAAAATGAAATACCGACTAAATAGGATCTAAATAAGTAAATAATCATGAATAAATAATAAATAAATGCAATCAACCCGATCCGAAGGAAATGACCAGATTCTCGAAATGGTATAAAATGTACATAACATTTCTGGTGCTGACGTAAATAAGCCGTCGAAGACGGAATTTAACATGAAATTTGATTCTCTACAACTTTGACTCTATAACTTTTTTCGATTTGAGCCGTTGTATAGAAGTTACAGCGGTCTTACTGTGACCAACATGTGATTTTGACGAAAGTTGGTAAAAATAGGCTATCTTTGACGAACGATTGCGGCTAAACCGCTGAACCGATTTTGATGATTATGTAGTGTTTTGAATAGCGAATTTAATGCTCTTTCATTTAGTAGAGTATAACGTTTTCTGTAGGATGGATAGTTTCCGAGTTAGAGGCGAAAAACTGAACAAAGTGCAAACATTTCGCGGTTTTTCGGCTGCCAAAAGTTTAGCTCACCACCTGCGATGGTGCAAACTCAGATTCCGTGTATTTAGGACCATTAGAAGGTATTAAAATCATTTCCGCTTCGGTCCGAATTATTCCGAATTCTTTTCTTAATTTTACTGGACTATAGCCGTAAATCCGATCTAAATCTTTCAGTCTAGAGACCTGTGCATATCGGGAACAAAATATGCAAATATATTTGCTCCACATAATATGTGTTTAGATTAGTAGGTCTTATATTATATGACCTACTAATCTAAACATTTCAGAAAGTTACTCTAGTTATGAGGTTTCTAGGTATGTAGGTACCTACGTTCCATTTCTCCAGCCAAACGCTACGACGCCTTTCCATCCAGCTCTTTGGTGTCGCTGGATATGAGGACGCCAGCTTTCTTTCGAGAAACATTTCAGTAGAAGCTCTTCGGTTAAAGTTCATTGAAAACAAGCGACGGCTCTTATCGTTCACCTCTTGTCCACTCATTTTACACCCAATGCAATGTCCGGGCTTTTGGTAAATTCTCCCGTATCTTTGGCACCAGTTTGATTAGCTAGGTACCTACTTATAGAAAACATTCCTACTCCGTGACTTATCGTCCTTTCACCGGAGATAACGATCTGAACGACGCCACCGAATTGCAACAGTAGTGTTTCCGCTTTCTAACAGCCCTCGGCACTCCACCGGAAGCGAACTTCAAGGTAGGATAATATCCTATAATATAGGATTATATTATATTATAGGATTATATTATATTATAATATTATTGAATTTTTATTTGGTTTATGTAAAATGGACACGGAACTGAGAGGACGACAGAAAATCTCTCTTTCAGTGGCTGGTTGAGGGCGAATTTCCGTTTATTCACACGTGATCACGTGTGCATAAACGGAAATTCGCCCTCGAGGCACTGGGTACCTCCTACATGTAAGATTTGAGAGTGAGCACGGCCTCACAATTATTCTGTCTGAGTTGAAGGATGGAACTGTCACGGTTTGGTTTATTATTCTTGGAATAATACACCTAGGTAGGTACTTATGTAATCGCGACGGAGGTCGAACATTCTAATAGGCCTCAAAATTTGACATACGTTTCATGACACATACATTCCAGCAGGCAGTAGGATGTTTTTTTTAAATCTGAAATTTTGACAAAATACTTGGCTCGCCATCTAGTTGGGCCCGTTTAAATTGTTCCAAAAATACTGGCTGTTGGGTGAATGACGGGGGCGGGGGTGGACGGCGATCGCCCGGTTCCCGACGCGTGCCGGCAATAATTGGCAATAATTTCATTCAATTGGTGCCAATAATTATTATTGGCATCAATTGAATGAAACACGCACCAGCCCTAATCCCCCTGACGACCGTCTCCACGGAGGTTGAAAGGTCGAGAAGAAGCTGCCAAGTTTGCCGAGCGGTGAACGATTCCGAGTGTTTGAAGACCTCCTGGGATTTTTCAAAAATCCCATTTGTAGCCCCACGAAAGCCCTATAGATCGCCATAGTGAAATCAGATCGTTCCGGGACCCCCCAAAATGGATTCTACGTCCAAAAATACTTCGAAAACGATACCTAACTCGATCCCACAGCTAAAAGCCTTCAAAAAATCCCTCCCGTAGCGCCATTAAGCCCCATAGGGCCCCAAGGGTTTGGGAGATCGTGCTAAAAACATTGCGGGCACAACTAGATGGTAAACCGAGTACCTAATTTGTCAAAACTTCAGATTTTAAAAAAATTCCTACTGCCCAAAATGGCCCGGACGGCGTACGGGGGACGGAAATTTCGGTTTTGGAATCTAGACCTCTTGAAACGGATAATGTCAAATTTTGAGGCCGATCGGAGTCGTCAACCTCCGTCGCGAAAACATAGGTTTATTACAAAGTGGTTGTTTGCCGATGGTGCAGAGGTCTAATCCAATGAGTTTGGTTAGGGAGAGAGAACGACTCCTCTGCTGAAATTCTATTCAGCAGAGGAGTCGTTCTCTCTCCCTAACCAAACTCATAGGTTTATTATTCCAAGAATAATAAACCAAAAGGGCACTTGTGCAAGAATCCGTTTTGAGATACCTATCGCCCTTATAAGTTTTCATCCAGGTTTGAGGTGGGGCGACAGAAGGCGATCGAGTCTATACGTGTTTATTCGAGCTTTCGGCCAACAGGGTGCCATCTTCAGGAAACTAGGGGCAAGACCTTAATATTAGCGACTATGATGACTAGAATATACATACTGATACATTTATGTAGGCTTACTTGATTTAATACTGGTATTGGTATCGTCTCTGCGTGCTGCACTCCCCCAGCAGTCGCAGCAGCCAAGCAGATGAAAACGGTCCAGAATGGTGGTAACTTGAGGAGTGTTTTTGCAAAACTCAACTTATCCACTTTTCACGAAAAATTGTTTTTTGGTGGATTCTAATTCTTCGTTCAAAGCCGCATCGAATGGTTGTGCCAGATTTAACAAAACTCAACTATTCATGTACCTACTAAATGGGCCCTCAAAATTAGCCGTTTCTTGCAAAACTCGACTTATCCACGAGAGTGGCCCTCACTTGACGTTCACCCCACACCTGTAGTCCCCCACCTTGCACCCCGAAATCGACAGTGGCGCGGTCATGCGGTGTGTAGGTACTCTTCCTTCCCTGTTATCGGTCTTCGTTATCATTTATCTCGTTATATTTCACCTTTTCCACCTTCATCGAAGACTCCAAGGCCCGTATTTAGAAACGCGACTTAATCGTAAGGCTTCCTTAAAACCCTCCCTTAACCGTGTTTGGTATTTACAAACCTTCCTTGACTCGGGCGCGTCCTTACATTTGAGGCAGCCTCGACGCAAATCCTGACTTAAGTCTAAGGTAGGTCGCGACCAGCCTTAAGTGCTCCAAGGCTCCCTTAACGCGTGTTTGTGAGAGGTTAGTTCTTTGGAGGATGTGCGGTTTGTTGTTATGGAAGAATACAGTTTTCTCAAATTATCTGTTTTATCGAAGAGAAATCACCGAACGAGGACCATGAAGAAATCTCGGAAACGTTTGATGGTAACATATCGGTAAGTACGTGCTACGTTCACCCAAAATTCACAAGAGCCTCACCGAATACAGCCGATTCTTCTCATCGATGTTAGATCAAAATTTTTATTAACGTTAAAAAAAAAAAAAAAAATGATAGTTACTATGAATGTACCTACTAGGTTACGCCGTCTTTTGTCCCGGATTTACTAACGAAATCTTCCACTCGCAGGTTTTAACCTTTGTTGATCAACAACGAGAGGTCAATACGAGGATGCTCCAAGCCCGCTGTTGTGAAAATGCTAGCCGTTCTTCGATTAAACGCCACAGGAAAATTTCAGGTAAGATAATCTTTATCGGAAGCAACAAGGCGTAGCAGTCTTGTTGGCTCGGACATCGTAGGTTAGGTACTGGGGTCCTGGCCTTGTTCAGTAAAATTTTCTTGGGGCTAGTTGCAGTTTAGACGCAATCGGCCTAACTTCTTTTGGTTTATTATTCTTTGAACACCTAACACATATTCGCGGCAGAGGCTGAAAATTTAGATCGACCTGAAATAACTGGGGGTTTGAAAAAAATCGGGTAAGTGGTCGAGTAGGGTGTCATTTTCGAGGTATGTATTTTCGGATGTAGATTGCATTAGTGGGAGGTGTAAAAATTTACTTGTGTAACAAAGTGAAATTTTTTCAGTTTTTTTCTACTTTTACTAATGTTTACAACATTCAAGAGGATCCACCTCATGACAACTGAGGTCGAAAATTTTGTTCAGGTATCCCCCAAGTTTCTACCGATGTTGAGAAGATTCTCGTCTTATGTTTCAGATCAGTACCAGCCTACCGGGGATACGCATAGCGTCAACGAACACTTCACGTAATATTCCATCCATGCAAGTCCGACACCGACGGAACTTCAAAAATCGTTTAAATCAGTATTAAATAATTTCCAAATTTTGGAAATCCATCATTAAATTTTGATGGATGAATTTTCAAAACCATTAGAAAAAAATTGGAGATGTCCTTGACAATAAAATACGAATTACAACGATATCTGCTTTTTTATTGACCTTTCATACAGATTCTTCGAAAATGACGATTTGAGGTTAGTGCGATCGGGGACACAGCGTAAACAAGTCCGGATAGGGCTGAACCCTTGCCGACTAGATGGGGAACGGAGTACTTTGAGAACAAATCAGATTAAGAACAAAATCCGGCTGCCCAAAATACGGAAAGTCTTACGAAGAACATTTCATTCACCTTTCAGATATCCGTCACTTGGTTGGCCTGTTCTCATCCTAGATCTCTTGTTCGATTGTGACGCTTTCACACATTTTAGTTTGTATCACACGGAATTATTTGGTCACTCTAACAAAATCACTTTTTTTAAAGTTTGCCGGCTCAATCTCCGAATCACTTGAGACACGTTGTTGACAAGTTGTCAATGACAACGAAACGACAGAACAATATTGACAACCATTAAAATTCCCGCAAAATTTCCCCAAAACACGGGGATATTTTGCGGGAACAGCGTATTCGGCTGTCGGAAAAAGCCGAAAAGAGCCGAGAGCGGCCGATCTCACGCCTAGGGAACGCAATGTGGAAGCACTGGGGCGGTCATTCTTGACCTTGACTTAAGTCGCTTCCTTCCGTAAGTTTGAGATAAGGAATCTTCGTAAATACGAAATTTTTTTAAGGGCGCCTTACCAGTTGAGGCGGCCTTACGTAAGGGAGCCTTAGATTTAAGTTAAGTCGACGTTTCTAAATACGGGCCCAAGTTTCTTTGAAATTAATGACCTTCTCTTGAACAGTTTTCTAACTTTCCGGGGTGCTTTGGACATTGGACCACTACGCACTGGATCACTGTTGCCTGTCAAATAATGTTTCAAGCGGGATTCATCAAAACCTCCCCAGGCGGCCGAAAAACCATCAAAACCTCCCCGTAGAAGAAACCATCAAAACCTCCCCGTGTATCAAAACCTCCCCGTTGAGGAAACCGTCGAAATCTCCCCGTGTATCAAAACCTCCCCGTTAGAGAAACCCGAGGAATGATGAATGATGAATAATGTTGAGTGTTATATTGCTTATAACTACAGTCGAAATCGTTTATAGTAGACTTCAAGGGACCGAACAGTTTTGTCCACTACAAACGATTTCCACTTAAAGTGATATATCACTTGTAGTATACTGTCCACTACTGGCGATTGAATCATTTGTTGTGGACAGTCCCCTACAAGTGATTTATGTACCTATTTTGGGAACGAGAAAATAAAGTATGTACACAAGACAACTTAGTGTGTATACACATACATGTACAATTGATGAAAAACCTTTATTCCCTCACAAAAATTGGGTTCCTCTCCAAATAACCATTACAGTGACCTTTCTTTAGACTATTTCAACGTCCTGTCAGGAGGCTTACTATAAAACATGCACCGCTCCGAGCAATCGCTTGATCATTCAGCGATTTCAAAATAACGTGCTACGAGCATGCGTAGATGCGTATCGTTACACCAGGAACGAAAGACTACACCGGAAACTTCAAATTCCTACTGTCGAAGAAGTCATCAAAAAACAAGCATTAGCCCATCAGCAGAGGCTTCGGGGACACATCAACAGCGAGGTTGTCCAGCTCCTCGACGTTGAAGGCCTGCTCAGAAGACTTAAAAGAACAAAACCTCATGAGCTGTGGGAGTGGGGTGCCCTGTGAAGTAATTATCAGCTCAGTGAGTAATTACTAGTGCGTCAGTTGCACAAAACAACAAGTCGCATAGAAGCAGTGTTATGTGTCATAGCTTCTTGCAAGTCATTTAGTATACATCAATTGTAAATTGCTGATAAGTTTGCTTACTTGGTGCAATAAAAGTTTCAAAAAAAAAAAAAAAAAAATTGCTCGCTGTTGAATAAACCACGACAGTAGTGCCTTGTCGAAATCAGGATGCGTGAAATTCCGAATTTTTGCGAATTTTGTTTGCTTAACAACCTGTTCTTTCGATTTCACGATCGCGTAAACCGCTGAACGACTGATTTTAAATTCACTGGCCAAACTGCGCGCAGGTTCACCCGATTCAAACCGGCAAATAACCGGGGAGGTTTTGATGCGTATGCGAGCGCACGCCGGACCCTAGACCGGGAGGTTTTGATTACTTCCTAACTCAACTTTCACCCACTCGGGGAGGTTTTGATGGTCGCCCGTTTCAAGTGGCGTTTCAAAATTCGAATTAGGGTATCCACTTCAGGGAATGGATTCCTCTATTGACCGTTTCCAAGCAATAAATTCCGCTTCTTTCTTGAAGGTCTTACGTTCTACTCTTAACTCGAATTCATGTTTCTGTTGGAGATGTGTTTCAAACACGTAGATGCTTAAAAAAAAAAACGCTCCAAATTTTACACAAGGGTTTATTATTCTTTGATATAGGTACGTTACTTGTGCAGAAATTTAATTTTGTCAATGAAAAAAAATTTAAAATTTTTTTGTGGATTTTTGTTTGAAAAAAATTATTTTGGATTTTTTTTTTTTTTTTTTCAAAAAATTGTTTTCAACATTTTTTTGTTGTTTTTTACTTGAAAAATATTTGACCTCCTGGGATCCTTCAAAAATCCTGTTTTTAGCCCCATGAAAGCTCTATAGATCGGAACAGTGAAATCGGATCGCTGCGGGACCCCAAAAAATGAATTCTACGTCCAAAAATACTTCGAAAACGACACCTGACTCGATACCATAGCCAAAAGCCTTCAAAACCCCCCTTCTGTAGCCCCATTTTAGCCCCATAGCGCCCCACGGGTTTGGGCGATCGGGCTGAAAACCTTGCGGGCACAACTAGATGGTAAACCGAGTATTTTGTCAAAATTCAGATTTTTAAAAAAATTCGTACTGCCCAAAACGGCCCGGACGGCGGACGGACATTTCGGTTTTGAATCTACTAGACCTCTTGAAACGGATAATGTCAAATTTTGAGGCCGATCGGAGTAGTCGACCCTCGTCGCGAAAACAGGTGTATTATTCCAAGAATAATAAACCAAAAGTCGCAGCTCAGGTTGCTAGCAAAGTTCCCTTTGAAAACTTAACCATTGAACCTGGATCAAAGAATAATAAACGCTTGTGTAAAATTTGCAGCGTTTGTTAGTGATTTTTGATCGCTAGACTAGCTACCGACTTTTTGCGTAATCTACTGAATTTTTTGTGAACGATCTACGGAAAAGTGGTTTCTTGAGTTGGCGACCCTGAGTTTGCGGGTTTGATTTGCTGACGGGGTGGGGGACTACAGGTGTGGGGTGAACGTCAAGTGTGGCCCTCGTAGTAAGTTTTTAGACTGGTTATTTCAAAAGTCAACATATCCTAGTCCTTTTTCGATCCCCTTTATTAGCGATTTTTGCAAAACTACACTTTTCTAAAAGTGATAATTTGGCTTTGTATTCATCTGCAAGTTTCTTAGATGGAATCTGGAGAGTATCTGGAGATGGTGCAGCCGTATGTTAGCACCCAGCGGTTCTCCTTAGATCCTCTCTTAATGATCACCTACCTGTTGCCCTTTGGATTTTCCACCGCTAGTTTCGATTTTAGGGATGCAAAATCGGTAGTCAAAAATCGATCCGATTTTTAATCGGACGCGAAAATCGATTGTACCAATTAATCGGGCCAAAAAAAATAAATTTTTATTATAAATCGATTTTACGGACAAATAAAAAAATTATCATTCATTAAAAAAACAGCATGTAATTAAATTAGCAGGTAATTAAATGTTTTACCTACCGAAATTTAGGTGGTTTTTATTTAATGCAAATTATTAAAGAAAATATTGGAACTGTAGGTAACTGTAATAATAATAATTATTATTATAATACATAATTAGGAAGTTGGGGTGAGCCAAGTTTAATAAAAAACGCTGCAAATTTTACACAAGGGTTTATTATTCTTTGATATACGTTACTTGTGCAGAAATTTAATTCTGTCAATGAAAAAATTAAAAAAAAAAAATTTTTTTTGGATTTTTACCTCAAAAAAATTTCTTTTTTTGATTTTTTGTTCAAAAATGTGTTTTTTTCAAAAACTCTGTATTTTTTACTAGAAAAATATTTAACATCCTGGGACCCTTCAAAAATCCCATTTTTAGCCCCACGAATGCCCTAAACATCGCCCCAGTGAAATCGGATCGTTCCGGGACCCAAAAAATGGATTCTACGTCAAAAAATACTTCGAAAACGACACAACTCGATCCCATAGCTAAAAGCCTTCAAAAAACCCCTCCCTTAGCCCCATTATAGCCCCATAGCGCCCCACGGGTTTGAGCGATCGGACTGAAAACCTTGCGGGCACAACTAGATGGTAAACCAAGTATTTTCTCGAAATTTCAGATTTAAAAAAAAATTCCTACTGCCCAAAACGGCCTGGACGGCGGACGGACATTTCGGATTTAGAATGTAGACCTCTTGAAACGGATAATGTCAAATTTTGAGCCCGATCGGAGTCGTCGACCCCCGTCGCGAAAACATAGGTGTATTATTCCAAGAATAATAAACCGTAATCAAACAAATTACGTACAAGGTAGGCACTTGGACCACTACACTTAGAAAAAGTAAATTTCGGGTAGGTACACTGTTCAAAAATAATAATTTGGAAAGAGTGTCGCTTTTCAACCTGTTGCGCTCCTAGGTGAGCATGAGACCTGCCTTAGAAAAAAGCCTCTCGCTCGGGACTGACGTAGACACCGAGGTTACGAACTTAATAGCAATAATTGCAAGTTTGGGAGAGGCAGGTTTCATGTTTCTCAGTAAGCGAGGGGGCATTTTTTGAGGTTATGTTATATTATATCCTTCTTGTGGGTCTGCTGCATAGGTACACAAAGAGTAGGTACAATACAGAGAACAAAAACCGATTTCGCAAAAACAAAAAATTTTTGGATAAAAATCAGTACAATCAATCGATTGCAAAAAATCGGAAATCGGAGGTAAAAATCGATTTTTCGATTTAATCGAAAATCGATTTGCATGATGCAAATTGCATCCCTATTTCGATTAGGTATGTTTAGTTTATCTTTGTGGTTTGTGTTGTGTTTAGATTTTTTCGTCAACTTTCTTGTTAAACCGTGTTACTAGTTTATTCTGGAGTTCTCCGTTGGCCATGTGGAAGGAACTGTAAGCCTTCTGAACTAGGGTTCAAGGAAGAAGAAGTAACTTCTTGAAGAAGAAGTAACTGTTGCCAACGCCATACGTAGAGAAACGACGAAAAATTGCCAAATAATATGGTGACTGTGACCATATTGTGGTGACTGTGATCCACACCTTCACCTATTGAAAAGTAAGCCCCGTCCTTGTCAACACGACAGCAAAAACCAACGATGTGGGCGCTTAACTTGGGCCGATATTGCTTCAAACCGTCAGTGTATTTACGTCGTACAAGGTCGTAGCCAGCAGGATACTGTCTTGATGCAATTTATATCAGCAGTACCTACCGCCTCAGAGGAGGA
This sequence comes from Pilophorus perplexus, assembly GCA_955831195.1. NCBI lineage: Eukaryota > Metazoa > Arthropoda > Insecta > Hemiptera > Miridae > Pilophorus > Pilophorus perplexus. The sequence goes on from OY037014.1 coordinate 30,544,823, forward strand.
TATGGATTACAGTCATTTCGGGTAACTTTGTACACCTCGAACACGGTTTTTTCGCGTCCCCTAGGCGTAATTAACCTTGGATCCCAAAAAATCCGTGTTATTTCGAAAGATCTCGATGTAAACTACCAACTGTGCACGAAAAAAAATTCTGTAGAAGCACTACAACAAGAATCATTGAAGCTTAAACCCATGTACAAAGTTACACCCCCGTTTTGGGTAACTTTGTACAGCATCCAAAAAAAATCGTAAATAAACGTTAATATTTTTAATATTATTAAACCAATTGGTTTTATTGAAGTTAATAACGGTAGAAGAACCTTAGGACATGAGTTAGTGGGAAAGAAAAGTTGACTTGGGCAGAAACTGCATTTCTCGAAAAAAATTTTATTGTGTTTCTGAAAGTTAAATTACGCGCCAAATCGAATGGCGGCGTCAGTTTTCCACTGGGTGCGCTAGTTTCACCGGAATCGAAAGGTTGACCAACATGACATAAAGTGTTTTGAAATCCAACATGACACAACAGGTCAGAAGAAGCATGGCGGCTCTGACGGAGGCTTGGTAAGTTTTCATCTTTTCAAGCTATTATTTGGTGATGAATATTCAAACTTCTTTTTTAACCACCTAATTAGATACTTTCTGAATGATGATCCCTTATTTCTCTTTGGCCTGGAATGCCAGAATCAACGCAGTACACCCAGAAAGATTGCACATGCAATGGTGCTATGTTGTAGGTAATGTGGGAACATGTAATTATGCCAAGTTGAATAGACAGGAAATGAAACAGTTTTTTTGCTCTCCTGAAAAGCTGCCAAAATCAATTATGTCATGTTGGGATTTCGGTGACGATATGCAGAGGTTTGAGCCTAAAAATGTAATGCTGGAAGGCTTTTCTTTAAACTAGATCAGTCAACATTATGAGATCACAGGGGAATGCAATACTTTTTGGCAGTGCCAAGCTGGCAGATGTGCCCCGCTCTCACGTCACTGAGAACTTTTGTCAAAGTTTCTTCGGTGTAACGGCTTTTGAGGCCATAACGCCTAACGTTCGGGTCCAGGCCGCTTTTCGATGGCATTTATCTGTAAGAAAAATTTTCTTTTAATGCAATAAAATGTCAGAATTTGGTTTTAAATGTGAGACTTCTGGAATGTGAGACACACTAGATGCAGGGTACATACATAACTAGATTCTAGCTAAATCTGTGGGTTTAAACCTTGAAATCATATCTTGATATGAAGGTTCAGTTACTCAGAATATAACTAAATACGAGTGGATTAATTCATAAAATTTATAGGAAAACATTAGTTTTTGTAGATTGGTTGATGTGTACAAAGTTCCCGCTAGATAACAGCTCAGCAGATGCACAATGTTAGCCTGATTGAGCCTCAATGACTGCACAATGTTAGCCTGATTGAGCCTCTTTTTAGACCTTGCCCCTTTTATCCATATTTTTGCAGTGAAATAACGAATATTTCCACTTGGAAAAGCTTTCTACTCGTGGTTTGGATGTTTGAGCATGCAATAATAACAATAATGAACACTTACCAAACTAATTGAAGATCCTCTGGTGCTTAGCAAACTCACTACTCTTCAGAGGTCACTGGAGGACTGTTGACATTTTGTAACCTGACAATTGTAATAGAGAGTTCCTAAAGCCACTTTTTGCCTAACAGTGATGAGTTACGGTCGACGTAACTCGAGATTTCGCGCATGCGCAGAAATAACGGTGATAACTTACGTCCTTATGCCTAACGTCGAACGTTATTGCCATAAAGTTACCGCAATAAACTTACGGTCTTAAGGATACCGCCGTTAATTTCGAGCAATAGAACGTAAATAGCGGCACTTTAAATTTAGCGTGACTTTTGATAAGACCATATCTCTGTTAGGGTCTTATGTGAAGTTAGCTTTTCTTTGATTCTCCCTAGACAAATCCCTAAAGGTGATAAAAATTAACTGTCGACGTAACTCGGATGTTTCTTTAGGAACTCTCTATTATCACTCCAACAATGTTACCAACATCACAAACTCGTAAAATGGGAATTGCTGGTTCGAAAACACTTGAAAACGTAGTTAACGCGTCTGGCGGCTGTTCCCTGAACGATTCTGAAGCGTTTTCTAGGTAGGTGTACAAAGTTATCCTAAACTGTACAAAGTTAGGTACCCGAAATGACTGTATCATTTAGAAATTTAATATATCTATCTATCTATAGATAGATACTACTATAAAATCGGGTTTCTGTGTGTGTGTCTGTCTGTCTGTCTGTCGTGTCTTATAGGCGCCTCAACGGCTGAATGGATTTCCACTGTTTTTTTTTTTCTAACGATCCGGTGCCCTTGCTGCCACAACATAGGCTATATTAAAACCCCGCGCAACCCTGCGAATTTGCGCGCAACGTCTATTTCGCTCCCCTATAACCCCCCCCCCCCCCCCCTTTTGGTTTATTATTCTTGGAATAATACACCTATGTTTTCGCGACGGGGGTCGACGACTCCGATCGGGCTCAAAATTTGACATTATCCGTTTCAAGTGGTCTACATTCTAAATCCGAAATGTCCGTCCGCCGTACGCCGTCCGCCGTCCGCCGTCCGCCGTCCAGGCCGTTTTGGGCAGTAGGAATTTTTTAAAAAATCTGAAATTTCGACAAAATACTTGGTTTACCATCTAGTTGTGCCCGCAAGGTTTTCAGTCCGATCGCCCAAACCCGTGGGGCGCTCTGGGGCTATAATGGGGCTATGGGAGGGGTTTTTTGAAGGCTTTTAGCTATGGGATCGAGTTAGGTGTCGTTTTCGAAGTATTTTTGGACGTAGAATCCATTTTTTGGGGTCCCGGAACGATCCGATTTCACTGTGCCGATCTATAGGGCTCTCATAGGGCTAAAAATGGGATTTTTGAAGAATCCCAGGATGTTAAATATTTTTCGAGTAAAAAATACGGAATTTTTGAAAAAAACACATTTTTGAACAAAAAAATCCAAAAAAATTTTTTTTGAGATAAAAATCCAAAAAAAAAAAAAAATTTTTTTTAAATTTTTTCATTGACAGAATTACATTTATCCACAAGTAATGTATATCAAAGAATAATAAACCCTTGTGTAAAATTTGCAGCGTTTTTGGTTTATTATTCTTGGAATAATACACCTATGTTTTCGCGACGGGGGTCGACGACTCCGATCGGGCTCAAAATTTGACATTATCCGTTTCAAGAGGTCTACATTCTAAATCCGAAATGGCCGTCCGCCGTCCAGGCCGTTTTGGGCAGTAGGATTTTTTTTAAAAATCTGAAATTTCGGCAAAATACTTGGTTTACCATCTAGTTGTGCCCGCAAGGTTTTCAGTCCGATCGCCCAAACCCGTGGGGCGCTATGGGGCTATAATGGGGCTACGGGAGGGTTTTTTTGAAGGCTTTTAGCTATGGAATCGAGTTAGGTGTCGTTTTCGAAGTATTTTTGGACGTAGAATCCATTTTTTGGGGTCCCGGAACGATCCGATTTCACTGTGCCGATCTATAGGGCTCTCATAGGGCTAAAAATGGGATTTTTGAAGGATTCCAGGATGTTAAATATTTTTCGAGTAAAAAATAGAGAATTTTTGAAAAAACACATTTTTGAACAAAAAAATCCCCCAAAAAAAAATTTTTTTTGAGATAAAAATCCAAAAAAATTTTTTTTTTTAAATTTCTTCATTGACAGAATTAAATTTTTGCACAAGTAACGTATATCATCAAATATCAAAGAATAATAAACCCTTGTGTAAAATTTGCAGCGTTTTTTTTTTTATCGCGGATTGTGATTCTTTGTTTAATTCTACGTCCTAAACACCCGTCAGGAGTGTTCGGCCGAGCGAAGCGAGGTCTGGACGTCTATGTAATATATGGGGGGATTCCAACGTGTCCATCGATGCTACTCACCCACGGGGGGGTTCCAGGGGGGCGCAGCCACCCCGGATGGGTGTATAGGCGAGCGAAGCGAGCCGGAGCAGCTACTAAATAAATAAAAGGAGATTCAGTGTAAACTTTCGAATGAAGGATTCAGATGTAAGGTTTTTCGTTTTTTTTTTCAAAAATCAACTTATCCAAGCGTTTCAATAAAAAGTCAACGTTTCCAAAACAATACTCTCAATAACCGCCAGATGGATGGTCTTCGGATGTTGGCCATTAGGGTGACTGCTAGTTCCCTTGAGATCCGAGCAATGATCCCTTAGCAGTTCAAAAAAATTTAATGGATTACGAACTATTGGTTTTTTGCGTCTCCTGAAAATTTGTCAGAAGTGGATGTCGGGGAGGAATTTGAACCTCCCGCTCTTGAATCATTAGAACTGTGAATATAAAATACTGTGACCTCTCTCTCCCAGGCAAACAGGTGGAATCAGATCCAAAGGGTTGTGACCCTAAGCATATTTTATTATACAGTAATTATTATACATATTGCTAAATATCCGATTCCGAAGATATCCCGATTCGCGCCGCGAAATGTCTTTCTGAGAGGAAGAAGCGTTAATCCAATTTACTCACAGCGAGGATCATTGCGTGGATCAGGAACTTCATAATGTTGTAGGGTGCCCGGGGAGTACTTGGGCTGGCGGATGAGCTTACGTGGGTCCGAGGGATGAGCTGGAGACGAAATGGAAGTTCCAGGAGACCCGGGAGATAGTCGACTCCCGAGCCTCCGCAGTCTCCCCCCACCACTGCCTCTCACCCCCGAGACCTGGGAGGCCACCATGTTGTTTGGAGAACAGTTTGCTTTTAGATTTCGAAGTGTTTAATGCAGAGGTCTCACAGTGGGAGTAAGGCTTTCTTAAAACTTCATTTTTGACATTGTTATTGTCTTTGCTTATCGTTTAATCGTTTTGGTTTCCACTCGAGAGACAATGTGAAATTCGTTATGAAATAAAACAGTTTACACCGCGAGTGTTGTTATGGCCAACCCTGGACGTAATTTCCTTGGCATGAGAGAAGACCTGGAAGCCTGGGAGCTGCCTAACGACCCTAGGAGCTCCACCCCTATATCAGAAGTGGGAACAACACTCGCGGTGTAAACTGTTTTATTTCAAAACGAATTTCACATTGTCTCTCGAGTGGAAACCAAAACGATTAAACGGTAAGCAAAGACAATAGAGAGTTCCTAAAGAAACATCCGAGTTACGTCGACTGTTAATTTTTATCGCCGTAAGGGATTTGTCTAGGGAGAATGAAAGAAAAACTAGAGAGTTTCTACTACCTGCGCAGGGCTTGATGCGGCCCCATTTGCGTTCGTAAATATGGTATACGGGCGGCGCGGGAACGCAGGTAGTCGTATGTGCGGGACCACAACCGCATAAAGGGCTCTTAATCCGGGAAGGGACCGCATATAGAACCGCAAATAGAACCCCGTAAGGTAGTAAGGCTGTTGAACCAGTACCTTCTGGATAGATAACCCTTCACCGTCTGGCTGGTTATCAGTTGCTCAGGTCAGAAGGGAATTCCGTCCTCGTTCTTCATTAGTATTTTTGACTAACTAAACTACTGCACAGAATAGGTAAGTGATATGCATCTATCTAATCAGTTTTCCTACTTCTAAAATGGTATGAAATGTTTGATGGGCGAAACCCACTCTACTTGAGAGTCTCCTGACGGTCAATTAGATAGATTCATTAGATTAGATTAGAAAATTAGGTAGACTCATGAGCAGTAGGTAGGTAAGTAGCAGTTTGTAGTAAAGTAGAGAAGAGCGTGTACATAAAATACACGCGTGTGTACATCAGTAGCGTGCTGTATTAGGTATAATGCGAAAAACAGAAATCGCTCTGTATCTGTTGGTACTGTGGTACCTAGGTACATGAAATGATATTTTGTTCATGAATAGTGTTACTTGTAATTTTTTTGGTACTAAATCTAATGAGGCCCGCCAGTAATTCAAGAAAACTTTAGGATAGGTACCTACTCAGGTAGGTTTCGAAGTGGACCACTCAATTTGAAAATCGCATGACACTGAAATGTCTAAACATTTTATTATTCAACTTTGGCTTTTTGCACAATCTAATTTACAGCCACGCTTCTACTTATTTTGTGCTTGGATTGCATTGTATTAAAATACATACCTACTGCATTTGTGAGTAAAATAGCCAGACAAAAAGGGAATAAACAGTCACTCATGTAGCATAACAGGTTGAAGTAGCAAAATTTTTACACATAGGTATTGCCGTCGAAATTTCCTGGTCTCTTCATCTTCCCTTAAGTTTGCTCAATGTTTCAAAATAATACATAATTAAAAATGTGGGTGTTTCCTTTTGTGCTAATTAAACATACTCGTATAAGTAAATATTTCAGAATTAGAACACAATATTAAAAACAATGTGTATCCTACAACTCACCTCAATTATATTTTTCACTTTCTCTCAAAAAAAGTAACACCTAGTCTAAAATCCCTATATCAACAAAACAATCACACTACTTCTTTCTACACCATGAGAGACACCATCAACCGTTGAGTGACGCTTGACGTGACTTCTCATTCCACGTTGGTGCCCCTACCACTGAAATCCCGTAAATAGCGTCTCGTAAGAAGTGGCTGTGCGGTTAGCATTCACCTTGGCTCGCCCTAGTATTTGCGTTTTCCGTAAATAACTCCCGTCACCGTAGTTACCCTCGCATCTAGTAGAATCTCTCTATTAACTTCACATATCACCGTAACAGAGATACGGTCTTATCAAAAGTCACGCTAAATTTAAAGTGCCGCTATTTACCTTATATTGTTCAAAATTAACGGCGTTATCCTTAAGACCGTAAGCTTATCGCCATATCTTTACGGCAATAACGTTCGACGTTAGGCATAAGGACGTAAGTTATCGCCGTTATTTCTGCGCATGCGCGAAATCTCGAGTTACGTCGACTGTAACTCATCACCGTTAGGCAAAAAGTGGCTCTATTAACAATGTCAAAAATGAAGTTTTAAGGAAGCCTAACTCCCACTGTGAGACCTCTGCATTAACCACTTCGGAATCTAAAAGCAAACTGTTCTCCAAACAACATGGTGGCCTCCAAGGTATCGGGGGTGAGAGGCAGTGGTGGGGGAAGACTGCGTCACTGGCTGGGACGCAGGGATGGGTGCTTCGCCGAAATATATTTTTTTAAATAGCGTTCTCAAATCACCCCGACAGTTGGGGTAACTTGAGAATAGGTAGTGCTTTTTTTGCGGCATTTCCGAATTAATATCGCACTTGAGAGGTGACCCCAAATTTAAAAAAAAAATTGTTTTTGACAAAATAGGACATCAAAAAAATGTTTTTTTGAAGAAAAACCAACATTTTATTATAACATTTGTAAAAATACAAATGTTTAAGTTTCCTCTCTCTGTCTTACGTGTTATTTATTTCATTTAACTTCCTTTACCAAAATGTACGTGGCCTAAATACCAAGTTTCCTCACCTCCATCACCAAGCGCCCCATCTTTCACCTGATATAAGTACTTGTCCTCACAGAAACCTGGCTCCATCCTGACATTGATTCTTCCGAGCTGCGCCTTTCTAATTACTGTATCTTCCGCACAGACCGTTCAACGGCAAAATTTGCAAAATTTGTGTCAATACAACATGTCGTAAGACGTTTTGAGCAATTTTACAGGAGAGCAAAAAACGTCTCTCTGACAACATGTCTATCAAACAATTTTAAAGCCTTGCACGGCCACACGGCCTATCAATCCAGCTCAGCTTCTATCAGTGATTATCAATATTATACTCAATATTCTAACCGGAATCGCACGCAAAATGCGTAAGGTAGATGTATAGGAATCGAAATCAACAGGTAGAAGTGATGACAAACAGTAATTTTTGATGATTTACCTTACGTCGTGTCGTGCTGCTTTAGCATTGAGAATGGACGTTCATACGACGGGTTGCTGACACACTCTTGATTCACATGTGTATCTGCATTGTTGCTTTTCTGCGATTTTTGACCCTTTCAGGCATACCAACGGCAAAAATGGGGTCGCTAATCGATTCCTCACACTGTTTTGCATCGAGAGGCACAAAAATCTCGATATGCCCATATATGGTCATACGACATGTTGTATTGACACCGTCAGCTTGAAATGATTATTTAATAATCATTTCAAGCTGACTGGTGGCGGGATCCTAATAGCGGTTTCAAATCGCTTTCGCTCTTCTCTCCATCCCTCTGCTGATTCCGTTGAACAATTGTTTGTAATCCTGCCTGATCTTCATCTCATAATTGGAACAGTCTATTCACCATCTTACACTCCCATATCAGCATAGCATAGCCACTTTGAGGAGCTGGAGTCTATCATGTCCGCTTACCCAAACTTTAAAGTTCTGCTCGTCGGCGATTAGGTATAATGAGGTGGTTAGGGTGAGAAATGACTCCTCTGCTGAGTACTAAATTGTTTATTGGAATAAACAATTGTAGCGTGGGGACCGGTTTCGAGCAACTAAGCTCATCTACAGCCCTGACAAGAAAACCATTTGTCATTAGCACCAGAGAAAAACCATAAAATTAACAAAGTTATATTATACTGAAGGTATATGACAATGGTATAAATAGTGGAAATTATAATAATTATTGATGAAAATGGTCCAGAATGGTGGTAACTTGACAATAGTAGTTTTGGAATATGGACCCACTGTTAAAATTGGCTCCATGACTGATGGCCAGTGAACCATTTGAAGACCCAGTTAGACACCAGTCTCTGGTGCTAATGACAAATGGTTTTCTTGTCAGGGCTGTAGATGAGCTTAGTTGCTCGAAACCGGTCCCCACGCTACAATTGTTTATTCCAATAAACAATTTAGTACTCAGCAGAGGAGTCATTTCTCACCCTAACCACCTCATTGGATTAGACCTCTGCACCGTCGGCAAACACCACACTGTGATTAGGTATAACTTACCTGGGATTTCGGCGCTCTCCTGGAACAACAATGAGCCCTTCTGCCCAGCCCACTCTAAGGCCTATGCTGTTTTCGAGTCAGTTCAACAACTCAACTTGCGTCAGTATAACCACCTCCCCAATGCCCATGGGAATGTCTTGGATCTGCTCTTCTCTTCTGTTGATGACCTAGTTGTTAGGGGTGGCGAGCCCCTTGTGCCTGAAGATGTTGCCCATCCAACCCTTATTTTCGTTGCCCCCCTGACCTCTGCCTCTCCTCGTCTCGGCCCATCCAGGAAATTCACCTATAATTTTAAGCGGGGTGATTATGACTCCTTAAACCAATATCTCTCCTCGTAGGACTGGTCTGCTGTTTCCAGTTTCTATAAAACTCTCTCCGAGGCTATCTCCTTGTTCGTCCCTATGACCCACACCTTTTCCTTTTCTTTCCCCAAATAGTTTCCCCCCAGTCTCATTTCGCTCCTACGTCGCAAAAATTATGCTCATTCACGTTACAAGAGCACTGGCCTGGAGGAGGACTATGTTTCATTTTCTCATCTGCGTGCTAAATGCAAGGCAGAGTCCAAGGCCTGTTATAGACATTACTGCGCGTTTCTGCTACTTTAGGAAAATGATGATCAACGTTCGTTGAGGCGCGTCAACTGTTGACGATAACTGTTGAAAAATAACAGCTCGCCTACTTTTAGCTGACTTTAGCTTCACTTTACGTTTTAGCTGAAAAGCTTTGCTTTGTTTTTTCAATAAAGTTGTAATTAAAAGGTTTATAATTCTTGTTTATTCAAATATGGAGGATTACCACACAAGGTCGCCGGCCACTTTGGCAAATTTGACCAGGTCGATGTGATCTCAACTGATTTTACAAAGGCCTTTGATAAGCTTCCACATCGCGTGATTCTTCGTGTTCTGGCTGGCCTGGGGGTGTACGGTCCTTTGCTGGGATGGTTTGGCGATTACTTGTCTGATCGTGAGCTGACCGTTCGAATGAACGGCTCTCTCTCACGTTCTTTCGCTGCCTCATCGGTGGTTCCTCAGGGCTCGCACCTTGGCCCACTACTTTTCAACCTTGTTATGAATAGTGTCGGGGTGCCCTCACTCAGTGTTCCCACCTTATCTATGCCGACTACCTCAAGATTTTTTGTCCTATCCGCAACTTGGCTGATTGTTCCCCCCTCCAGGACTGTCTCGACACATTGTCTCTTTGGTGTTGCCAAAACGGCCTTAAGTCAAAGTGTTCTGTCACCACCTTCCACCGAACTGTCGAGCCTATCATTTGCAACTATCAACTCGACGGGGCTTCTCTTGTTCGGCAGTCCTCCGTCCGTGACCTTGGGATCTTGCTTGACGCCCAGCTTACCTTCTCTGACCACGTATCCCAGGTCGCCCTGCGCGGTATGCGAGCCCTTGGGTTCCTCAAGCGAAACTCGAGGGAATTTACCGAGGCCCCTGCTCTAGTGACCCTCTATCGCTCTCTCGTGCTGCCCGTCCTGGAGTATGGGTCGGTGGTGTGGAGCCCTTTCTATAGTTGTCACATTGAGCAGGTGGAGCGTGTGCATCGGGCATTCTTGCGGTACCTGGGCTATAAGTTGGGCATTCCTCGCGCTGAGATTAACTACTCTGCTCTTTCTACTCGGTTCCATCTGCTGAGGCCTGTCGACCGCCGCCAGTCAGCTGATTTGGGTTTTCTCCATGCACTTCTTCAAGGTCGCATCAATTCTCCCGAACATCTCCGCTCAATCGGTCTGCGAGCCCCGTGCACCACGTCACGTTTTGCCCACCCCTTCAATGACCCCTTTTCACCAACAAATTACCTCTACCACCATATGCTTTGTCGCCTCCCTCGTCTTGCCGACCTTCTCACCTCCTCATCACCAAACCTCGACTTCTTCTCCTACGCTCCTGCTCACCTCAAACGTACGCTCCATGAATTTTTCCTTTCTTCCTGACTTCTTTATCTGTGTTACCGATCGCCATAAAGTTCATAAATGAACTTACCCATTTATTTATCCATGTAATTTAGGTCTCCATTTATAATTATATATCTATCCATATTCGGTTGTGTATCCATTGAATAGACACATTTTGACTATGATAATTAGTGATTTCATGTATGTTTTTATGCCTACGAGTGTATGTATTACTTTTGTATAATTGGGCTCTGCCCGTTTCTCAATAAATAAATAAATAAATTTAACGTTCAAGTAGGTACTGTAAATCACAGTCAAAAGATCACAAAAGCAGACTTCTAAATCACAAAATAACTAGTCGTTTTTTGATTTAGTACTTACTACAATCACTCGATCAATCACAAAATAGTAAAATGACTCCCTACAATCCAACTAGAGGTTTCAATTTTTTTTAAAGAACACCATAAAATTTCCAAACTCGAATGAAACTTAAACTTGTCTTGCCTCTACAGAGAACCAGAACTTAACCGAGAACCAGAGCCGTCTTTGACGTGATCCAGAATCAAGAATCAATCGCCTTCCCTAGCAATTCCTCCATGTACGCCCGATATGGCTTGAACAATTTAACTTGTCTGTGGTTGCTGAACTTCCTCTTATAGCTACGAGCCATTTTCTGGAATAAAAACGCGAAAAAACGGCGTAAAAACACATTCTCAAATAGCCCCAAGTTTTTTTTCTCAAAATACCCCATTGTACAAAAAATTCAATGGCGTCGCCATTTTTGAAGATAGAAAGCTGCGATTTTGAGAGAATCTCTCCAAGAAACGAAAACGAACGAAACGAAACAAGGGAGTTTCACCCTGAATTTTCGTCCGACTGGCTGCTGCCGTCGCGGACGTCGTCAGCCGTCCTCTCAAGGAGGATCGGAACTTGTCTGACGATTGCGCTCATGGCTCCCCATTGCCTCGTCCCCCTGGGTTGGGAGGAGTTCGCCGTACGATTGAACGCAGAAAATACTTGTATCGGTGACCCCGCTACCCACGCGGTCACCCATCCAAGTACTAACCACGCCCGACGTTGCTTAACTTCGCTGATCGAGGGAAACGGTAGTTTACCCAACACCACACCGGACGACGAATCTCTCCAAGATATCCTTTGAAAAGATAGGATAGTTGAACTAACCCGAAAATGTTTGAATCCTCTTGGGCAGGTAGAAGTTGTACCACGTGCCGTTAACCTACAAAAACAGCTGGAAAATGTGATAAGCCGCCATCGCTATGCGTTATCAGATTAGTCACGTTGGCGTGTATAGCCATCATAGTAGCGTCGGAAAAAAATTGGATCAACGTCCCAAGACCATCCTAGCCTTTACAATGAATTTTTGAAAAAAAATAAACAGCTGTTTCTCAAGTAGCCTCGCGATTCTTAAATAGCCCCAGTTTATATCAAAGCACATCTTTGCCTCGAAGGTGCAGGGGCTGGCCCTTTATGGGATGATTGGAGAAGTTGACAGACAATCATTCCCGGCTGTGACTGAATTGACCCCACGAAAGTTTGCCCGAGGCTCATTAATCCTGACAGAGCCTGTCGACAAACAAAGAACACCCCCAATCAATCAATCAAATTTTTATTTGTCAATTACACTGAGTGTTTTGACAATGGCCCCCAGCGATGCTAAAAGCTGTTTTCCTTGAAACCCTGCATTTACGGTATCCGCAAGAACACTGGCTGCACGTCTATACGGACGGCTCAGACTGAGATGCAAGATCAAATGCAGGGGCTGGAGTATACTGCTCTCGCTTCCAAATCTCACACCCTGTGGGTAAACTCTCCAGCAATTTTGAGGGAGAGGTGTGTCACACACACCGTGTGTGCAGTGAAGCTAGCAGTGCAGCGCCTTCTTGAGCAGGACGCATCGCCAAGTTGTTATTTTAGTCGACTCACAAGCTGCCATCCAATCGCTCACAGGCAATGGAACAACTGACGTTGCTCTGGTCCTCCAGTGTCGATCCGTCATTGAGCAGTTGTTGACGAGGGGCTCCCAAATGGTGCTGCAGTGGGTTCCCTCTCACTGCCAAATAGAGGGAAATGAGAAAGCGGATGCACTGGCCAAAAATGGATCGCACTTACCACAGCCCGACGTTCCAGTCCCCTACAGCACAGCTAAGCGCCTGGTCGACGCCAAGAAGAAGGTCCTGGTTTGGGAGGCCCACGAGAGAGCTGCAGAGGGAAAGCAATGGACCCCCCTACTGAGTGAGCATGTGCCCAAAATGCTGCCCAGAAAGCAAAGTGTGGCTTGCTTTAGGATTCAAACTGGGCATGATTTCCTGGCCAAGCATCTTTGCAGAATCTGCACTCTTTGCCATCAAGATGAAATGACATTCCCTCATTTTGACGCATGTCCGGCCTTGCAGGACATAAGAGATTTAATTAGAAACTACGACTCCATCTGGAGTAAAATATCAACACTTTATTGGGCTGCTCGAGAACGGATGGCCGCAGAGCCCCGAATACGGCGACGCCGTAACGGCGTAGTTAATATATATATATATCAAATAATAATAAACCCTTGGGTAAAATTTGCAGCGTTTTTAGCGCAACCTTTTTTTCCAAAAAATTGAAAGGTGCGCTCACCTCTTCGACATGACGCCTGAGCAGCTCAACAGATTTTCATGAGGGTGGTCTCATTGTGATCAGCGAGTTCGGGGGGTGGTTATAGGCTACCTTGATTTTCCTCCCTCATCCCCTTCATCGGTTTTCGGGAGGTCCTTCACGACAAAAGTTGTTTATCTCTGATGTGTAACTAAGGAGGCCTCAAAAGGGGGACGAAAGTTTTTGTCCGATTTCGTTGAAATTTCGTTTGTCCGTACAAGGGTCTATGGAATGAGCTTTTTAGGCTGATTCCAACGACTCCAAAACGATTTTTGCAGCCTGAGCCGTTCGTTACCTCTGATCGGCATAAGGTTTTCTTAAGCATCGGTCGTTAGGGTGCAGTTGTTTACGTAGGTAATGAGCATCACGTGGATATTTTTGATGTGTTGTGTGGCATAGTTTGGTCGCTAGTTTGGACCTACTGTTTCTTAGTTTCTCTCGCTCATTAAATATATCGTTATAACAGAAAGGTTGCGCTCATCTATTCAATTCAATTGATGGCTTGTTAGTATTAGGGGAAAGTCGGGTAATATGGGGGTTCGGGTATTATGGGGAGGTGCAGAAATTATGCCACTCGAGTGTTTCCAGCTGTTCTAACATGTGACTAATCAATCAGGTGACGCCCAGCATCATTTTTAAACCTTCAATCAATCAGCAGAGTACACCAGAACTTCGCAACGAGGCAAGTAAAATTTCGATAGTTTTTTCAAAAAAATTTGGTCTCAACAAATTTTGGGTTTGCTTCTCTGTTATTGCCTGGAGCCACGAAAATATTGGACCGTTGGAAAGAGGAGGATTTCACGATTCTGTTGACATAATTATTTTTGAAAATATGGCTGTTGGGAAAGGCCGCCATTAATTTTAGTTAGAAACTACACTTCCGGGTAATATGGGGAGGTGGAGGTCGGGTATAATGGGGACATCCCCATATTACCCACCTAGTATCTTTTACATTATTATTCTCTATAGAATGTGGATTTCATCTAAATTTCATCTAAATTTATTTCATGATTAATTTAGTATAGGTAGGTACTTGATACTTCCTATTATTTTCTGGCACAAGTTATTAACGTTAATAACTCATGATTTCAGCAAGTTCTTAGCATTGTTGTCTATTTTTAAGATGGACCAAAACGTTCGCCAGAAGACTTAGTGGTGCCAGTATGATATGGAAGCAGCCATAAATGCCATGAAGAGCGGACAAATGGGCTGTGTCAGAGCATCCAGTACCTTCGAAGTGCCGCAAACGACGCTCAAAAGGCAATTGGAGAATTCTAGAAATCTCGATTAGGTTATCTCAAAAAGGAAGGTGCTATCAAAAAATAAAAAAAGCTGCAAATTTTACACAAAGGTTTACTATTCTTTGATATACCTAAGTTATTTGTGCAAAAATTACTTCTATGTCAACAAAAAAAATAAATACTTTTTTTTAATTTTTTTTTTTTTTTTTTACGGAAAATATTTGACATCCTTCAAAGACCACTGATAGGGATCTATCATTTGTGAACCCCTTGAGCTGTCTCTATACCCACAACGAATGTCCATTATCCACATCCTTCAACCTCAAATGAAGCAACATCAAATTGCCATCCCTCAACGAGTGCAGTTCAACTCACCGTTGAACCTCTTCCTCCACGGAAAGCTGCACACGCTTCTTCAGCTTTTGGGATGTGATCGGGGTTCCTCATGCTGAAAGAAAGGAAACTTCTCGAAAGAAGGGACGAAGTGAGTAACTAACTGAGTCGCCGTACAAAACCCCCCCCAAAAAACGCCATACAAACCCCAAAATAAGGTAGGTATGGGAAAGCTGAAAGTGAATTCACTTGTGACTATGAGGAAAGCAAAAGCTCGTAAGAATACTGGGAAAAGAGACGACGATCCAGCTGGAGACACGGCGAACACTCAGCCAAGAAAAATGAGGAAAGTTGCAGCATCCGACAGTGAGATGTCCTCAGAGGATGATTTTATCACAACCAACCCGACAAGCGCCGAACTGAGGCATCGCCTGTTGTAAACGGTTCGTTGAGGGAGGGTGGGCGAAATATGCAACGTGCAATGGGAATGCTCATGAACGGTGCATAGGTTTAATGTAAGAAGAGGAAGATTTCTTATGTGAAATGTGCCTGTCTTTGGAGAGACAACTTTATGTTCGACGTTGAATAATAATTATTTAAGTAGGTATTTATTGTTCAAAATAGAACAAATTTTAATTGTGCTCCTCTGTTATTCATAACAATTTCATCTGCACTGCTTTTCAACAGTTGCTTCAAGCAGAAAATTGGCTGTCCCCATATTACCCTACCCCTCCCCGTTTTATACGACTACTCTCCCCATACAACCCGCACAGAAGGGTAATATGGGGAGTTCGAGGATTTTGAAAAACCTCTTACCACCTCTAGTTGGAGCTGCTTATCACCAATCCAGCCATATGACTTTACATAGATACGTATTGTTAGCAACCACTCCAAATTTCGCTTTCCTAACTACATTACAGGGCGAATAATAGTCAACTGAAGTTGCGCTCCCCATATTACCCGACTTTCCCCTACTTGGACGCCTTCTATCGATAAAAAAAAAAAAAAACCACAAACGCTTCCATTCCTAATTGAATGAAATTATTACAAAGCTCTGGTTAACCCACTCATCGTGCGCTATGTATTTGAAAATTTTAGGGGCCCAAAAGTTTGGTCTTGACTGGGGGTTAAGAACATTATTTCTGCTTGATCCTTACCTCCAGGGTGAATCGATTTTCAATCATTTTCGTTGTTTTTGATTAATTATTCTTGGAATAAGTAATAATTACGAAAACACAGGTGTATAAGTAATTATTACTTATACACCTGTGTTTTCGTGACGGAGGTTGACGACTCCGATCGGTCTCAAATTTTGACATTATCCGTTTCAAGAGGTCTAGATTAAAAAACCGAAATGTCCGTCCGCCGTACACCGTCCGGGCCGTTTTGGGCAGTAGGAATTTTTTTAAATCTGAAATTTTGACAAAATAGGTATATATAAAAGTGAATGTGCCTTCTTATGGGCGTGGCATTAGAAAGGTGGCAAGAAAAGAGAATGTGAAAGGCAAATAGATGAAAGGAGAATTCACAGGAAAATATCGATTAGAGGGGAACGCCTAATTTCATCCAGCTCATATGATATTCCTAAATTGTAAACTTTCTGAATTTCCAAAGATTCTGAAGCATCTAGTTTAGGGTAGATGTTCAATTTCCGGCACTGGGTATTAAACCAAATGTTCCATTCCACTTTGCGCAACTCCATCTTCAAACTTTAGTAAGTATCGATACTTTTTGAAAAATGTAGATCCAATACTTTTTGATAATTTTTTATCAAAAATGTCGATGTGATATGTATCAATACATTTTGAAGTAGGTACCTTACATCCCGAGGTTTGACTGATAATCTCTACTAGAGATTCTCTAGTATCTGTGTTGGCAGACAGAGGTGAGCGTGGCGAGTTGATTCCACGCTTTTCGTGTAGTACACACAGTAACAACTACAAAATCAGACTCAGACGAGACACTTATGTCACATAACTTATGTGTGTGAGTGTTCCTATATAATTTATTGGTAGAGAGCTTCCCTGTGATTCAAGTGCCTATAAATTTATAAATAAATGATTCAAGTAAAGTTATTTTAGTTTTAAGTAGTTTCCATTTGGGTATTTTTTCCGATACTGGAAAAATAATCGATACCAGTAGTAGTATCGAAAGGCAGGATTCGATACCAAAAGTACCCGGTATCGAAAGGAAATACCCGATCCTTTACCACCCATATCGATAAGTATCGCACGTCCCTAGGGAGCACAGAGTATAATATACTCTTTCATATTATGAAAGAGAGCGAATGATAGGGAGTTTCCTCTCTGCCCGTTCTCTGTTACTCTGTGGTCGATCGCCAAAATTTGTGGATTTAACAAAAGGTAGGATTTCATCCTACCTTCTCCTTAACTCCCACCTGTTGCAGATGTCGATCGCCATGTCCGAAGAGCGTTTGGGCCTGATAGTGACCGTGTTCGTCCTCCTCATTCCCTACCTGGTCGTCAAATACCTCAGATGGAAATCCTCCAGGAGACGCCTGTACCAACTGGCCGACAAGTTGCCGGGTCCCCCGAGCGCCCCCTTTTTGGGAAACGCCAAATCCTTCATGTCCGCTCCTGATGGTGAGTAACTTGCCAAATAATGTTGGGTAATGTCGTTGGCCAAAAATTAATAACTGCTTTGTCCGTCGTAGTTCTCTTCAAGGACATCCTGCTCATGACTTTCGACGACAAATTTAAAGACGTCATGAAAATGTGGATTGGCCCCCGGCTACTGGTGTTCCTGCTGAATCCAGCAGACATTGAAGTAAGTCCCCAGCTGCAAAATAAAATAAAAAAACGAGATCGTAATCAATTAATTGATTCAAAATATGTATAAGATAAATCGATTTTCTCTTATTAAAATCGAGTTAAATTGCATACAATAAACTCAAATCAAAGAAGAAAAACGCTGCAAATTTTACACAAGGGTTTATTCTTTGATATAGGTTACATGTACAGAAATTTAATTCTGTCAATGAAAAAAATTAAAAATTTTGTTTTTGGATTTTTATTTAAAAAAAATTTTTTTTTGGAATTTCCTTTTTTTTTTCCCTTTTTTCAACAATTCTTTATTTTTTACTCGAAAAATATTTAACCTCCTGGGATCCTTCAAAAACCCCATTTTAATAATCGAAAATCTAAAGTTGAAAAAAACGGGGGTGTGGTTTTATGAAACCACGGTAAAAGTGAAACTTTTTTTCACACTAGTTTCAGGAAATGATGCCCACATTTATAATATAATCATACATCATACAATAATATAAAATCGTGTGTGTGTCGGGTGGTCCGGGATAACGCGTTCCCGAGTGAGTTTTTTCACTTTCCATTTTCTCTCGCCAAAGGACGTTTAGGGGGTCGAAAAAATTACTTTTATTTGTCCTATGTTTATTTGTCCCGTTTGTCCTACCTACGTTTTCCACTTTCAACTCGCGCCAAAGGCCGTTGAGGGGGTCGAAAAAATTACGAAAAAAAAAAAAAAAAAACGAGCCGTAAAGATCAGACCTGGAGGAAGACGTCGGTCAAATCGTAAATTGGAAATTCGCCCGGGAAATTCGTCGAAATAAATCGTCTTTCTCGCGTTTGTCCCACGTTTTTTTTGGTTCAAAAATACCCAGTAAGGAGCCGTTTTTTTGGGTATGTTATCCGCGCGCCAAAATATGGCCAATCCGATTCCGAAGTCGGATTTCAAAAAAAACGAGGGGGAGGGGGCGAGTTCACGGTGAGAAGACAATTGGATCGTTTTAATTCGCGCAGGGTCAGGGATCTTAGAAAACGGAGGATGCCAGGGACCTTTGAAAGCTGGTGAGGCGGGGAAACTGGTCGGCCGAGTATACAATCAGATGACACACTATACGAGCGATCATGTCAATGTCCGCCTCAAATTCTGAAAATATATATACCTAGGTACCTATCAAGTTTAAATATAGGTACCAATCCGAAAAACATGTACCATGCTATGATCCTTTTTTCCTGTGAGTTTTCAAATTTGATTTGATTTCACTAGCACTTTGACAGAGGGGGGGGGGGGGGGGGGGGCTTTCCTCGCTCGGCCGATCATTTTACCGGCCAGGGGAGGCTATGATAGGTAGTTCTATTACTATCGAGGGTAGACCATAAAAAAAACCTCCCGCAGCCCCATTTTAGCGCCATAGCGCCCCACGGTTTTGAGCGATCGGGCTGCTTGCGGGCACAACTAGATGGTACCTAAACCGAGTATTTTAGCCCCATAGCGCCCCAAGGGTTTTTTTCTTGTGAGTTTTCAAATTTGATTTGATTTGACTAGCACTTTGACAGGAGGGGGGGGGGGGGGGGCTTTCCTCGCTCGGCTGATCATTTTTCCGGCCAGGGGGCTCCCTTCGCTCGGCCACCCACATGGTGGTTCCATTATTATTGAGGGATTGGATCGTTTTAATTCGCGCGGGGTCCCCCGCCCACCCGCCCAACAATCGACCCCCCCCCCCCCCCCCCCCCACCAGCACGCCAATGATTTTATCGGCCAGTGGATTATTCGCGCGGGGTCTGCTGACGGGTGAGTTGATGCCCTCAACTTGAGGGACACGCGGTCCGCCAGGCCGCAACGTCCGCCCCGCCGCCCGTGGGGTGGGTGGGGCCTTGCTTCGCTCGGCCGATCATTTTATCAGCCAGGGGGGTTGATGTTGAAGGAGCAGTTGACCTTGATGCAGGGTTATGAACATGTACATCGATGCTACGCACCCCACTAGGGGAGCGAGCGAAGCGAGCCGGAGAGACTAGTATATTATATTATACTAGTGGCCTTTTAGGGCTTGGAAAGCCCTAATCTAGATATTAGTAACTACACTACGTTTCTTACTTACGGTGAATTGATGGAAACTGTTGTTACTGCCACAGCCTAATAAACAACTCTCGTTGATAAGGACCGCCTAGAACACGATCGAGGCGGGTATAGAGACGAACGGCGACACTTTTGCAACAAACTTGGGGCCGTGCTGATTCGAATGAGCAGTCTAACACTAAAATCGGACCGCGAAGTTCTTCACAATTTCAAAGACCGTTCGGAATTATATAAAAAGAAGATTGTAGGGACTCGCGTGATTATTATTGGTGTTGTCAGGTGGGAATGTTTACTAGTTTGAGAGTTATGATAAAAAATACACTTTGTGTCCCCGAATCGTAGTGGGAAGTGGTCCCACAAGGTCGATACATAAACGTTCAAATGGCACGCCCGAAGTGTATATCTGCATTGGTGCCTTCCCCTGCACGTTTGGCTTTCCCTTCCTGGCACAAACCTCACACGACTGGCAAGCCACTTTCACGTCCCCCGTCATCCCTGGCCAATAGTACCTACCGTTGTCGAACGGCCGTCAGTGTTTTCCTTCGCCCAAAATGCCCCGTAGAATGGGCCTGATGCACGACTTCAGTCTGTCACTTCTTAGGTACAATCACCTGACTCCTCTTGGTCCTGTCCCTCGAGCCTTCCCAATGGCGAACCAGCACCCCATCTTCTAAAGCCATAAGGTCCCACAAGGCCCATAAAGCTTTTGGGACAGCCCCATATCGTCGCTGACACCGTATCATGACATAAGTCGATTTTTGGGGGTTTTGAGTGAGAGGTGGTTCCTTATGTATTTTTCCGTGCCTGATCGATTGAAATGGTCAGTTTCGCGAAAAAACCAACAGGCGCGCTGTTATCGTAGATTTGTTATCATGACACAGCTCGTTTAGGAGCGGATCATAGCATAAGTCACCCATTTCACATGGCGGACGAAGCTCCAGCTGAATACGGGGTTAGTAATCATGATTATTCAATAGAATGAAACAGTAATTGATGGTTTCTTTTGAATCAATATCATAATCAACTATTGAAGATTGATTTTCTCACGTCACATTGTGGAAGTAGGGGGAAAATAAGTTGACTGGAACGAAGCAAAGAAACGAGGACGAGTTATGCTATGATTACGAATTCTCTTTCAGGAGTTATGTCAAGATTCTGGTTATTTAGGCAAGGGTTCTGTTGAAATTTTCAAGCAGCTGCAGCAGCATGAATACCTACCTAATAAATTGAAGCATGAAAACAGCAGCTGTTTTCATGCTTCAATTTATTCAAGTTAAAAATACCAAATAATAATTTATAATAAAAAAAGGTGATTTAAATTTAAAACCCAGCAAATTTCACAAAAGGGTTTATTATTCTTTGATGTAGGTTACTTGTGCAAAAATTAATTTTGTGTCAATAAAAATATTTTTTTGAAAACATTTTGCAAAAAAAAGAAGAAGATGAGGGACCTCTTAAAATGGGTTATGGGTCCAAAACTACTCGGAAAATATAATATATTATGACCTATTGGGATCCTTCAAAAATCCCATCTGTAGCCTCATGAGAGCCCAATAGATAGGTGAAATCTAATCGTTCTGGGACCCCAAGAATGGATTCTACGTCCAAAATTACATCGAAAACGACACCTAACTCGACCCCTGAGCCGAAAACCTTCAAAAAAGACCTCCTGGAGCCCCTTTTTAGCCTCACAAAGCCCCACGGGCTTGGGCGATCGGGCTGAAAACCTTGTGGGCACGGGCGATGGAAAACTGGGGACAAACCATTCCGAGGAAAGGAAGACTCGGCCCAACTCCGTTAACGACCTTGCTGAGCATCAATCGACAAAGGAAAACTCGGACAAACTCAGTTAATGACCAAAATGGCCAAAGTGGCAACAGGAAAACTCGGCCCACCAGTGAACTAAAGAAATGAACGAAATGAACTAATAATTCCATTCCCGAGGGTTCATTCGTTATTGGCGTCGTCAAAAAAGTGTTGATATCGTCAAAAAATAGACAAGTTACCTACTGACTAGAATCTTATTTTACGTTACAACATCAACAAGCGTTATTATTAGGTAGGTACCAAAATTTCAATATTATCTTTAAAAACGCTGCAAATTTGACACAAGGATTTATTATTCTACGTTATGGGTTAATTGTGCAAAAATTAATTCTGGGTCATTAAGAAAATATTTTTGAAAAAGTTAAATAACGGACGGACGTTTTGGGAATCTAGACATCTTGACACGGATAATGTCAAATTTTGAACCCGATCAGAATTTTCGACCTCCGTCGCGATTACATAGGTGTATTATTCTAAGAATAATAAACTAAAAGCCACAAATTTTACACAAGGATTTATTATTCTTTATTTTGCGCTGATTTTTTAATATTTTTTCAAAAATATTCTCTTATTGACACCGACTTATTATAAAAAGAAAAATCAAAATAAAAAGCAATTATAAAAAGCAAAATTAACCAATGTATATCAAAGAATAATGAAATGTAAAATTTGAAGCGTTTTTAAAGTTGAAGTGGTCGATTTAGAGATGAACGAAACCTCGGTGAGGTCGCAGGTCTCTGTTTACAATGTACAATGTACACTGTACGTGTACATTGTACATTACGAAGTATGTATACTTTATCGTTATCGTTCACGAACTAACTGACGCTGGGCCAACTTTTCCTTTTTGACACCCCTCTTTATCTTAATTTCTTTAGAGGGGGGCCGAGTTTACCTTTTCGAAAACGGTCTGAACAGCGAACCCTTGGATTTGGGCCGACATTTCCTCCGCCCGTGGGCACAACTAGACGGTAAACCTATTTTGTCAACATTTCAGATTAAAAAAAAAATTCCTACTGCCCAAAACGGCTCGGACGGCGGACGGACGTATCGTTTTTGGAATCTAGAAATTTTGAAACAGATACTTAATGCCAAATTTATAGCCAGTCAGAATTTTCTACCTCCGTGGCAAATACATAGGTGTAGGTACCTATTATTCCAAGAATAATAAACCAACAATTTATCAAAAAATTATTCATCATGGAAAACTTCTCAATAACTATCATAACTACCTACATCTATCATCAAAACTAACGAGGTGCATCTATCATCTAGCATCATCATTCATTATTTTCTAACACTAACTACTCTAACTACTATACACACTATAATAATTGTTACATAGTTACATTGGTAACTATGTCATACTGTTCAACTACTACTCTATTATAGAGTATACTAACTATAATAGTTAGTAGTTATAACTTCTAACACTACACCATTATTAGTAGTTATAACTACTAACACTACACTCACTAGGTACATCATCTATCATCATAACTAACTACATCATCTATCATCCAACTACATTTATGTATCATCATCATCATCATCTAACAATGTTAGATCATGCTAGCAGTTAAAACTACTAACACTACACCATTATTAGTAGTTATAACTACTAACACTACACTAACTGCATCATCTTAACACTAACTACATCATCTATCAACTAACTATAGTTAGGTATACCTACCTACAACTATTGAAACTATTCCGTCATCTACCATCTACAGGTTTTCCAAGCTCAATTGAGAATTTTCTGTTCAAATTGAAAGAAAAAATTCTCAAATTGAAATGAAAAGTTCCCAATTCAGGCTGGAAAAATTCTAAATTAGGTTTGGAAAATTCTCAATTGAGCTTGGAAAACCTATATCATTGAGGTGGTTAGGGTGAGAAATGACTCCTCTGCTGAGTACTAAATTGTTTATTGGAATAAACAATTGTAGCGTGGGGACCGGTTTCGAGCAACTAAGCTCATCTACAGCCCAGAGTGACTTGAGGTAGGTGGAACGGACAATCAGTTCTGAATCTATATCATAACTAATTAGTACATTAATGTACCTGTTATAGCTATAATAAATATCAACAATCAGAACAATCAGTTCTGAACCTATATCATAACTAATTAGTACATTAATGTACCTGTTATAGCTATAATAAATATCATAGAAACTATACCTACATACAATTATTTATCTTAAAACCTTGAATTCCTGAATGAATCATGGCATAACTCCATCAGGGAATTCGTCATCATGACATTACTCCACCATTATTTATGCAAGTAAAGATATCGATAAAAGATATTATTTATAGTCATGAGGGAGATATTCATTACGCGAAAAATACACGAAATGTAATAATAATAGTTCACCGTCTGCAATAACACGTTCTTTTGCTCTCCTGAAAAGTTGAAGAAATGGACTTATGATATAATGACAATTTCATTATATCATAAGTCCATCATGATGACATCATGTCATGATGTCATCATGATACGGTGTCAGCGACGATATGCAACCACCTCCTGCCACTGAGGTTTGACTCCTCCCTGAACCCATCGGTACACAATCCCCAGGTCTGAGTCATTCAGTTGGTCTGCCACCCATTCGTCATTTAAGGCTTCTGTCCGGCGTAGGTATAAAACGATCGTAAAATTCCATCGAAAGCTCTCGCGTATATATACGCGTAAATATATTTACTATTAATAACTTACAGTCTCTGCTGAGGAAATAGTAATACATCACTACACTCGCGAACACTTCGTAATAAGGTATCAAACGTCACATCTCGCAGTCAAATCATTCGACTCGAATGATCAAGATGGAGGGAAGACACACTCACTCGTACGAGGAATCAGTGTTGCCATCAGGACAGAGCATGTACATACTGAACATAGACATGTCAGTATCTCTATTTTCTCGTCACTCCCTCCGATAATGACATGTCACTACCGGAGTGTCAGGCACACCAACCTCCATGCACTTGTCCTCCTGATGCTTTATCCTCTCTCGTATGCATGCATCCACTCGCTCGAGTGCCAACGCACTCCGATAAGCTGTTGTCCATCTTCAGTCCTCTTCTTAATCTTCAATCTTTTCAAAGTCTGTATACATTCAGTCTCGTCAATAGCTACTATTGACGAAACCAAATGTATACCACTCGCTTGAGTGTCATCACACTCCGATCTGCTGCTGCGTCCATCTTCTTCTTTTCTTGCCCTATCTTCTTTTCTCTCACTTTTCAGAATTGACCAAACTGTATACAGTCAGTCTCGGCAACCATTGACGAAACTGAATGTATACCACTCCCTTGAGTGTCAATGCACTCCGATATGTTGTTGTGTTCATCCTCTTCTTCTCTCCTCTTGTCTTTTCTTCTTCTGTGTCTTCTTGAATGTCTTCTTTCTCACTTTCCAAGATTGTTCAGTCATTACACAGTCAGTCTCGTCAACTATTGACGGTTGATCACTCTCATTTGAACTGAATGTTCTTCTGAATGACTTCAGTTCTCAACAAATAAGGTTTGTTAGGATGCACCCAAGTTTGTTACTCTCTCTTAATACGTCACGCTCTTTTGAATCGTTACACTCTCTCAAAATTTTGTATGTCTTATGACATACGACCTGAAAATAACTCTCTTAAACGCTCTTCAATTTGATTAACGCATCAGCCACTTGTTCTTATGTCCCTATCCAACTAATTTGGACGTGATCTCTCTCAATAAGGAGCACTTTTTCTCTCACAAGTCCACTTTTCCATTTGTCCACTCATGCCAATCTAATGGCTGGTTTGGAGTCCTCAAAAATCATGAGCACAACAATATTCATTTTACGAAGCTACAGAATTTCTGAACACTGTCTGCAGGCTTGCCAGCTCTCAACTGCTCATGGCCACAGACTCAGCCTCGTCAGCAGACAGTGCAACATCTGGTTTTGGTCTTGTGTTTACCAGACTCTGTCAAAGCCAAATAAAAAATGCAAAGCCAGTGGTTAAGTGCCCAATGATGCGTCCACATAGCATGCAATCAATTGTCTCACCGAGCGGTCTGTAACTCAAGTAAAGTCTTTTAGCCGCAGCCAAATACCCCATTACTCTCTTAGCACCGTCTTCGTATAATATAATTTTAGTGAAATCCGATCAGCTTATATCTATTTGTTCACGTATGTCAAATAGATTTTGCAACAACCCCGGCGCATAGAGCACGTCAGTCTAATGATTGAACACAACGTTCTCCCCAACTTTAATATTTCCAACGATGTGCTCTCTTACTTGTTGGCAAAGATGATTAAATAATTTTGTACAGGACAACTCAAATTCCGCACAAAAATTCAATATCATTGACCATGTGCTCCATAGCACCGGAGTTAGCAATGAAGCTCAGAATGCCACTTTTACCTTGAATCGCCAGGGCTGCCAACCCTGTCGATGTACCAGATGATCCACCTCTTCCATTCTCTCTCGTGGCAATGGTGACAACTACTCTTTGGTTCTACCTTTTTGGCATTTTAGTCTACCTTCAAGTATGGTTTACTCTCCTGGCTAATTTATTTATTTTTCCTCCCTTGTGCTTTTTCATACTCACATCATTTCTGTCTTTTAAGGGAGTTCCTCGACTCAGTAGGTATGACCTGAGATTCGAGATTTGTTCTGAAAGTGAGCTGCTTCAAGTTCAAACCCTCTAGAGTTGAGGCAAACAATGTCAGGGCTTTCACGACCAGCAGCCCAGTGTTCAAACCACTCTTGAAGCATTTCTTCTCTTTGCTCGGCAATAGAGTCGCCTGCTATTTGGTCGGCCTTCCTCTTTCTGTTAGTGAGCAGCAAGGATCCAGCAGAGAAACGCAAAACGCTACAGCCAACATTGCCGACCGAGACGCTCCCCGTCTCCCCAGATCCGCCGACTTAACCTTTCTCTAGAATATTTGCTATTTGGATCCACAACAGCACCACCCATGGAGGAATAGAGAGGAGAGCTCACTCTGTGTTAAACCGCGTTCCCAAAACGCCAACCCAGTGATGGAACGGCGGGGTGGATTGCGACTGCAGCTCGTACGGGGGTCGGCTTACAGAAATCTTAGGTTTCCCTCCCAGCAATGACTGAATTTGCATGGCGAGGATTTTCTGACGGGTCAATTGACACATCCCGCACTGATGTAAAGACAAGGGCGGATGTAAGCTGGGCGAAAGTAATGACCCTCGGCTCGGGGTCGAGGATTAAAAGATTATCTGTGGATGTGAACTGGGCGAACGACTCTCGACAAGTAAACAAGTCAGAGGTGTAAACTGAGCGAAGGCGAGCATTGAAGCCTCTCCGACGGCCAGTTGTGAGACCTGCGTTGTGCTAATAGTAGTACCCAGTTGTTTTGTTGTGCAATGCCTCCATCAGAGAAATTATTAGTCAGCGGGGTGCAATTCTACTGGAAATTGACAACTAAATTCAAGAAGGGCCGAGATATGGCGTCTGGTGAAGTTTCTTGGAGGTGAGACTTTGAAAAAGTGATTCATTCATACGTGTACGTAGGAAACCCTTGTAGGTACTCCGTGTAATTAATGTGCATTTCTAGGTGTAGCTAAAGTGATTGCCCTGCTAAATTGAGGACTGTGGGAGCCCACTACAGTATTACCGAAAGTGAGCTCGTGGTGTTTGTAATAGAATTATTACAAACGTATGTAATAGAATTATTTCCTAGTTGGAATTGGCTGGAAAACCAGCTAATCTCGTACAGATTGAAAGAGATAGGTAACCTCCATAGACTTTGTGCAGCGTGTAAGTCACTTCTACAGTTCTGTGAATAAGTAAAGTAGATGTAGTTTTTATTGAGACACTTTGATTCCTGACTTGTGCAACGTATACTTACCTATTTGTCACGAGAACATCCTTTGCCTACTTTATTATGTGAATATGTACTTTCAGTGATCTCTGTTTCGTACCTACTTTCAATGATCTCTGTCTCTCCGTTTCAACGACGTGCAAAATATATCTCTGTTTGTCACGAGAACACCCTTCGCTCAGTTTACTACTAGGGGTGAGAACCTACTTCGCCCAGTTTACATGAGAGGGTTAGTCTGCCTCCGAATCGCTTCGCTCAGTTTACTACGAGGGGCTGGAATTTTTAATCCGATTTGCCCAGTTAACATTTCCCCAAAGACAAACGTACGTTAACGTACGTTTGTCTTTACATCAGTGCGGGAGGTGCCTACTGTTGATGTGAACATACATCTCGTTCTGAAATTTCAACAGCACGTCGGCAAATGAAAATATGTTGGGGTGAGTGTTGGTGAAACGAGTCGCAGCAATTGGTTGTGAGATTTCGCTCTGCTGATAACTGTGCCCAGAGGTGTGGGGGGTTTCCAGCTTTAACACCGACGTAGTTGGCCTGTAAATATTGCACAAATTTTGTAGCCCCACTACAACGTCCGGGCTTTTCCAAAGTCAACTCGCGGAAAGTGGAGGGCACATCAGCAGGTGGCAAGAATATCAGCCCAAAGAATTTTATCAGCCACTGGCCCACCACTGTTTTTTGTTTGTACTCCGTGCTAAAACCGAACCTCTGTATGGCTCGCCACCATGCCTGACAGAGATGGAAGCGACACACGAACAAACGAGCATTAGGCCAAGTGACTGCACATGCGTTTTGTATCCCCTTTTCTATAGCTGTTACCACAACGTCTGGGTTGAAATTTACATTGAGATGGGAACATTTATTGTCAGTGATAGCACCCAAGACTTGAACGTAAGTGTCCTCTCGCTTGTCGGGCAATAGTGCAAAAGCCAGCGGAATGTAGTTCCCGTTGAAATATCCATGAATGGAAAACAGTTGGAGGAAAAACTTGGCACAGTATTTAAAAGTTCCATCCATGTTAAGCAGTACGAACTTCACACAAAACTGTCAAGCTTTGAACAGTTCCAAAATTTGTAGGTATTTAATACTACTATGTCGACCGAACGTATAGCCTTCCACGAGAAAATTTTCGCAGCCTCGTTTGCTGGCGACATTTTGGAGCGATAGCATTGTTGTGTAATCGGCTGGGAGGGAAACCTAACTTTTGACCTGTGGGCGACTCCCCTTCGAGGAGGGAAACCTAACGCTTCGATAAGCCGCTTCTCGGACGTCTCGACTGCTAATGACCACTAATGGCTTTCCGGGAGTGAACACGAACCCGCCCACTTAAGCAACGATATAATAAGTTTATAATTATATTATATTATTATGATATAATATAATAATACCTACTTATTATATTATAATAAGTAGAGACTGGAATTTTATGCACCGAATTTGGGAATTTTATGCAGACGAAATGGGAACAATATGCAAAGTATGCACCCCGAGCCAAAATACGTAAAAAAATTTTTTAATAGGTTCTAAATTACTAAATTTTGTTGTAAACCGTATTTACAGGTAGTCTTAATACCTCTCCGATTATTGTGGCGTCGCGTTATAACTGAAAAAGTTCAAGGAATGAAATGGAAAATTCCATGCCAAGAAAAAGTTAATTTTGGTGGCGTGGACCTAGCGCACGTGGCGGTAGCGCACAGCCTGAATTCGTGGCGTTAGCGAACATCCTGAAGTCGGTGGAACCCGTGGACTTACCGCACGTGGGGATAGCGCACAGGAAAGGGGGAGGCAGTGTAGCAGTAAATACATCATAGTGAAAGTAGTAGAACTTACGCGTCGGGGATTCTCGCGTCGGGGGTCCGATGGTCTCTGTTTGAAGTAGATCGAATAAACCCTTGTCAGTCCCTGCTGTTGTCCCAACCATCATCCTAATTTTGTCTAATACGATAAAGATTTGAGGCACTTTTTGAGGTCGCGGTCGGAGTCTGAACGTGAGTTTGAAGAGCCGCAGCAATATTCTGGTCTCGTTGGACGGATGCACCTTTTCTTTTGTTTCCCCCAATGCATAGATCACCTCTCATGATTTTCCCTTGTACCTCCTGTGCATCTTCTTTTAATTTTTGGAGCAAAAATAGACGTTTGGGGTATTTATACCCACTGCTCGGTTGAATTTTGAGTTCCACCCCTCCACTGGGTTATAAGTAAATAAATCAATAAATAAATAAATTTGTTCTATGGCGATGGCCACAAACATTCCAAGATGACAGTGGGAGCTCATGATTATCCAACCACCGCCCATCTAAATACCGTAAAAATTGCTGTGGTTTTCATGGCGAGGAGCTATTCCCGAGCCTATTCGGCCTTGTCCATTGGTATAAGTGCCAACGCAGCACACATTCGACAAACTTGTCGTACAACTTCATCGTCCTTGTAACCGCCTGCTAAACCAAGGTTTTGGATTTTGATTCACGCCACCCCATTCATACCTCAGCTTGTGCGCTATCGCCACGCCAATTAATTTCGCGCCAACTAGTTTCCCACCAATGTGCGCTAGGACCACGGTGCGCTAACTCCACGTGCGCTAAGTCCACGGAATCTTAATTTTAACTGATTCCGCAGAAATGTATTAATTACACGTTTTTTCTTGGCATCTTGTATTTCGATAGTACGCGTACTAAATCGATGGTACCAGGTACTAAATAGTTGTTCCTGCTATTTACATATTTAAAAATATTTGCATTAGATATATACAAAAGTCATTCATCCACCACAAAACATTGAACTACAATCGATTTTCCCAAATTTTCGACTGTGAAGTTATTTCGACTCAGAGAGGAGTTACTGAAGCTACTGTAGCTTCAGGGCGGAAAACGATCTCTCGACGCCGCACAGTGGGGCAAAACCGCGATTTTCCGGTAAAAACTCTCAAACCCCGTATTCTTACCTATTGGAAATTCAACGGTGATCACGAATAATTCTACATCTTGGAACTAAAATGCTTTCCCTCCATGTTTCCGGCCAAAAAGCTACCACAAACGCATTTTTTGTCATTTTCGTAGATATTTTATCATGCACTAAGAGACATGATGGAGAGGACATTTCGCCAAATTTTCCGACCGACACGACATGCTTTGACGTTGCTTGGTAAATCTGGATAAAAATCGTTGTGTGGATAGATCTATCATTAGTTAATGCTCTGACTGCAAGCTGTCACTGGCACCGAGTACGCAAACGAACGCAGCTGAAATTTTCCCAGGAGTTTCACTTTGATGCATAAAGTCGGAAAATTGCTGAGCCGGACCGGAGGAAAGCGGAGGAATTTTTAAAAGCTTCAGAAACTATTGTATCGTTCAATTATAAAACTGGCATAATTGAAACGTCATTTCCCTGAGAAAAATGTACACAAACAAAACGTTGTGGCGTTCAAATTGCACCCACATATATGGGAATCATGCCAAAAAAGCTCAACTTTTTTCAAATGTAAGTTCAGGCTCACGTATAAAATTCAAGTCGGTGCTTTCAATCGGTCATTTACCGATATTTCGAAAAGCCCATGATTCACGCCTCTAAACAAGGTTGCAAATCCAGTCTTTTCGGAAAATCTTATCAATGCTTTTTTCTGCAACTATTAAAGAGTCGCAAATCATCGGAAATAGTTCGCAAAACGCGAGTTCACTTATTAGGGTTTTTGCCGCGTTTGCCCCACTGTGCGCCGTAGGATACGATGGGCCAAAACTTGAAGGACGACGGCTCATCTGGGGTATGGTCTGACAAGTCAGAGGGCAATCCTCTCAAAATGTTTCCAACCTCCAGTACAAAATTTGTCATTTAATGTCATTTAATGACCAACCAGGATTTCGCTCCAGGACTTGATATAGCCTGGAGTGAAGAAGCATCACTCCGTTTGGGTCATCGCCCTTTTAGCGGGATGAATGGGATTCAGCGTGGGTGCCAAAAATCATCACCTTCGGGATAATAAGTGACCCATATACAGGTATACAATAGGTCTATTGTAACCCCAACAAGTAATTAGAGGACGAGTCCATCTTACCTCGGAAAGGCCTTATTTTTGGAAAATATAACTGGTATGAGGCAAAATTCCACTCAGGAGTTGA
The DNA here is from genome assembly GCA_955831195.1 of Pilophorus perplexus. Lineage (NCBI taxonomy): Eukaryota > Metazoa > Arthropoda > Insecta > Hemiptera > Miridae > Pilophorus > Pilophorus perplexus. The sequence continues at coordinate 30,576,450 of OY037014.1, forward strand.
AGAACGTATCAATTTAATATTGCTTAGTGCTGTACTGTACCTATATAGTAAAGTAAAATATAAATGGTGAAAAAAACCACTTAAGTCAAACTAAAAAATCCAAAAAAAAAAAATGAATTAAAAATAGAGACATTCTCCAATTTTGAATAAATATGCAGATATATGCACAACATGGTCAAAAATATGCAAAATATGCCATTTAAATTTAACACATGCCAAACGCTTCAGAACCCCTCAAAACGCAAAAGTAGAAAGATATTGTTATGAATTCGCTAAATGAGAAACCACTCTGTTCAAACTCAAAACCACGAATGCTCTATTTCCCGTCTCCTATCACCCCAAGAATACTTAAACACCTGATGGGGTCGACTGGAGAGATCCCATCACTATTCCCCCTCCATTTCTTCGGAATGGGCGAAGGTGATATCCATCTCAACTTCTTCTGGTGCACAGATCATTGCGACATCGTCCATATTTTCTCGAACGTGAATGAGATCTTGAACTTGAAGAAGAGCGACCGTAGCGGGCCATCTGTACTCTCAACTCCCTGCCGTCCAACATGCACCCGTCCACGGCGTCGAGCGCGCCTTCGGCATCCCGTTTGTCGTAAAACATGACAAACGCGAACCCTCGACTCTCCCTGGTGAACCAATCTCTCGGCATGTAGATGTCCCCTACTTCGCCACATCGCTCGAACACCCTCCTGAGGTCCTCCGGTGTCGTCCGGTACGTCAGATTGTCCACTTTGAGGGACACCATCCCATCAATCCGGGCCGGCGGCCGTCCGTAACTCCTCTTCGGACAATTCGGCTTCTGATGGGCTCTTCTTTTTGTGGTATTTCCCCGACGCCGCCCACATACCTCACACCCTGCACAAAATCCTTTCACATCACCCTGCATCCCCGGCCAATAATATTGGGTTCGCAACAGCAGCAATGTTCGCTTCCCCCCAAAATGCCCCGTTTCGTGGGCCAACTGCATGACTTCCTTCTGATGAATCTGAAGAACGAGGAGCTGCTCCGTTACCTGGGTACCTGCATCGTTCTCCCATATCCTATACAGGACTCCATTCCGGATTCGTAACCTAGCAAACTGAGCCCAAAGTGCCTTTGTGTACGTGCAAAATCTGGCAATGTCATCCTTCGGTGGTCTAACCCCGTGGGACACCCATTCGTAGACTGGGCCAAGCATGACGTCTGACTGTTGGGCTTCAGTCCATGGTCGTTCGACAGCTTCTAACCGAACACGCCGGAGCCGTTCTTCCTGATGTCGCTCAAATTCCTCTTCTTTCTGCGGTTTCAAGCTCGCAATTTCACCCTCCTGTTTGGGCAACTCCGCTCGAAAATTGTAGTTTTCCCTCCTCACTTCTTCTTCGCGCTTCTTCATCAATGCGTCGTTCTCTTCCTTGAGCGCAACCATTTCTTTGTACTGTTTGACTTCGGTTTGAAGTTGGGCGATGATGTTGTCTTTTTCGAGGTTTTGCTGCTTGAGAGTTTTCAAAGAGGCCTCGAGCGATTTTAAAGTGGCGATTCGAACTTTCGCTTCTTCGAGGTCCGAAATGAGGTTTTTGTGGAGCGACATTTCTTTCGCCAATTCGCTGTTCTCCTGCAGCAGCGAGACTGGTGGGAAGGGACAAGATCGAGCAATGTGACCAGAAACTCCGCACCGCAAACAAACTAGTTGTGGTTGTTGTCGCCGTCGAGGTCGTGCTAGAGAACTCTGTGCCACATTCCTAAGGCCACGATCTGCTGGAGGTGGGTCTATAACCTCCACATCCCGTACCTGTCGAGACAGTCTTGCAACATTTTCATACCGTTGAGCCACCGCAACTGCTTCATCTAAGGTCCTTGGCCCTGTCCCCATGACCCGTTCCTAAGGCCCATCATGATGTTGAGTACGACCAGCTGCTCAAGGCCTTCAGCAACATGGGATGCCGGCCAGGCCTTATGAACCAAGGTGATAAAGGCATTAAAGTACTCACCAATACTCTCAGTAGGACGCTGCTGCCTTGCTAGCATCTCTGTCATGAACTGGTCAGCATGCCTTCTCTGTCCGTACCTACGCTCCAAAGCGAGTACTAGTTTGGGAAAAGTGCGTGGGGGAACGACATCTAACAGCACTTCCACAGCTTTGCCCATTAGCACTGCTTCCAGGGCGCCAGCCTTGGTGTTGTCATCCCACCCATTTCTTTCTGCTATGCCCCCAAACTGGATCTTGTACCCATCCCAGTTTTCCCCGTCAAAGTTTTTGGGTTTGAGGGTGGGTGCTACTACCTGTCCGACGCTCCGTGGCAGGGCCCCGTGCTGCTGCTCAACCAGGATTTGTTCTCGCGCGAGGGCCAGCATGGCATCCCCGTTCTGCCCAATTGAGGCTGATGAACCTCCAACCGTCTCCGGTAGCGTTGGCTGGGCGGTGTGCAGTCGCGGTAAGGGCGCCGCAACTTCTGGCGGGGGTGACTCCTGTCGACTCCGTCGAGTTAAATTTCTTGTCGAACGTCGTGGCATCGCACCGCTTGCCACCAATTGTTATGAATTCGCTAAATGAGAATCCACTCTGTTCAAACTCAAAACCACGAATGCTCTATTTCCCGTCTCCTATCACCCCAAGAATACTTAAACACCTGATGGGGTCGACTGGAGAGATCCCATCAATATACTCAATTTAAAGTCATATGCAAAATATGCAAATTCCAGTCTCTAGTTATTAGAGAGTTCCTAAAGAAACATCCGAGATACGTCGACCGTTAATTTTTATCGCTGTAAGGGATTTGTCTAGGGAGAATCAAAGAAAAGCTAACTTCACATAAGACCATAACAGAGATAAGGTCTTATCAAAAGTCACGCTAAATTTAAAGTGCCGCTATTTACGTTCTATTGCTCGAAATTAACGGCGGTATCCTTAAGACCGTAAGCTTATTGCCGTAACTTAACGGCAATAACGTTCGACGTTAGGCATAAGGACGTAAGTTATCACCGTTATTTCTGCGCATGCGCGAAATCTCGAGTTACGTCGACCGTAACTCATCACAGTTAGGCAAAAAGTGGCTTCAGGAACTCTCTAATATAATAAGGGTCAGGAACTTGCGTTGCTCGTATAGAAGGGGATTGGGTGGCAGAAGGGTTTGGGATGGGCGAAGGGTTTATGGTGGGGGGGGGGGGGGGGGCTTCACTTCCATTTCAGAAGTTTCGATCACCTTACACATTCCAATCCAGATAACCCCCGTAAAAACATGTACCATGTTAAAAACTATGTTCGGTATTAGACCCTGTACGAATGGCCGGGGGTTAGCTTGCTTACCTACCAGCAGAGAAAGGTTAGGGGTTGATTGGCGTTGCCAGCAGGGGTTGGCCTGCTTTCACCTTACGCCTGTTGGCGTCCAAGAGATTTAGCCAGGCCCGGAATAAGGGGGGGGGGGGGGGCTAGGGGGGGCTATAGCCCCGGGGCGCACACCCCAAGGGGGCCGCTTCGCCACCTTTGATTTTTTTTTTTTTTTTTTTTTGAAAATTAACAACTGTTTTTCCTTATTCATATGCTGATCTCCAAAAAATTGTTTTCCTGAAAAAGAGGAGGGTGAACGGAAAGTTTCAAGTTACCTACCTTCCACTTACTACCTACTCAAAAACCAGAACACCTCATGGAGTCGTCTATGTCCACATTCCCAACGCGAGTTATAGACCTCACGGATTTTCCACACTGTAGCGGTGGTTCCGAGTTTGCTAAGCGGGTTGGACTCTGTACCCGGTTTGGTTCATAAAAACAAAAATAATTTGTTAAATTTTTGGTTTATTATTCTTGGAATAATATACCTGTTTTCGCGATGGAGGTCGATGACTCCGATTGGCCTCAAAATTTGACATTATCCGTTCCAAGAGGTCTACATTCAAAAACCAAAATGTCCATCTCCCGTCCACAGTCCACCGTCCGCCATCCGCTCTACAGAGCTTTTTAGGTTGTGTCTAAGGCCATTTCTGGCCCATCACAACCTTTCTCATACCTTCTGCTCTCTTTCTTCCCCCAGAGGAAGTGCACTTATCGTTGTTTAAATCTTCTTTCTTCTACCTTGTTCTTCAGATCCCCCCTAGGGGGAGTGCTGTACTCCCCCTGTAACAGTGGGCCCTCCTGTCCCCTCCGGCGTTAGCCACACCATTTTGGTGTGCCTGGGTTGGACCAATGTGGAGGCGCCGGGTTTTAAAGGAGGTCTATCATGTTAAATTGGCACGAAATTCTTTGGGACAGGAGTCATCGCAGCGGACCTACCTACTATTCCACCTCTTCTTGTAACTTGTGGTGTTCAGGTCGTTGGTGGTTGCGGAATGCAGCAGACCATACCTACTCTTCTACCTCTTCCCGTAACTTACAGTTTTCGAATCATAGGTGGTTGCTCTCTCCACGTTTACTTGTCAGGTGGAGGGCGAGTACTTCTACGAAATATCCTCCCCTCCTTAGAACTAACACGACCAGCCTAGACAAAAATAAAATCTGAACAATGACACACACTGAAATAGTAGATTTTACCGACCCGTTCTGCGCATGTCGATGGCGGACATAGTAGCGAGGCCATCAAAAGTAGGAAACCCAACAACTCGAGGAAGGAGGAGATGATAAGGGCTGTGATAAAAATTAGGACATTTAATGTGATATCTCTGTAATAGTTGCGTCCCGTAAAATAATTCGTTCAGAGCTGTGGCTCAACAGCCATTCAAGAAAATAAAAAGCTAAATTCGCAAAACGAGATGTATCTCTGATTTTTTAGTACATATGTTGTTCGGACCCAATAGGGTAGTGTTAACCCAATTTTGCAACTTCCCCAAAGCTGTGCTTCACGCGTAGCACACTAAAAACTACGATTTTTTTGGCCTTAACTCAGTTTTTGCTCTATAGCTAATAAAATATGCATTGTCCGACGAAAAGTACTATTTGAGTTTTTAAATAGCATTAAATGTGTGCACATTTAAGCCCAACCGGAGCTGTGTAGGTAAATTAGTTTCAGAGTTATGGCAATTTGGAAATAGGCCATTTTTTCCAAAATGTGAACATTTTAGTTGAAGACCTTCCTTAGACCAATGTTGCGGGGAAATCATTAATTCTAAGTATGAAACTCATGGAACAGACATTGTAGGCAATCTAATTAGTATCAAATTAAACGCAGAGCGGGGTAAGTAGGCCCTCTAGTTCATTCAAAATCTCAAAAATCGATATAGGTAACGTAAAATCGCATTTTTCCAGAAATTATTTGCTATATTTTGAAAACCTTATTAGGTACTTACCTACCTTTTTTGTGTGTGTGGAAATGACAAAGAAGGCATTCTACCATTTAAAAATGTCGAAAATTTTCAGATTAGCAGGTCGCAAAACCACCGTAATTTCACCGTAATGGCCGTTATGGCAGCTAATCTGAAAACTAGGATGATCAACTTACCTATGTAAAATTTCATGATCAGATCATGAAAGTAGATTCTACAACTTTCATTCAATGCCTTTTTTTTTCTTTACTAGGACTAACCATTTCAACGTTATAACTGCTGGAAGAGCACTTTGAAAATTTTGCGGGGAATCGACAATTTTACCTCTGAATACCTATTTGGGGAGGCACTTTATGCCTGTTTTCCTGAGGTCTTCGAAAATCATATCAGTTCTGAAAGGAAATTTAATCAGCTTCGCGTGGGGCAATGAAATTTAGATCGGAGACATAGGGCGGAATTCATAGACGTTCCTCAAGCTTGAGGATCTGCTCAAAAGGGGCCTCAAGCGAGTTTGAGCAACATAAGTTATTCATAGACGACAGGTTAGGAGAGTTGAGGTGACCTCAAGTGGAGGAAGCTATTGAGGAGGCCTCAGAGGCTCCTCAAGCTATTCATAGTTGCCGTTGCTCAAGGAGGACCTCAGCCTCATTTTTCGGACCTTATTCATAGACATATTTGGTAGTTGAGTTGAGATTTTTCCTAGCTGGGATGAACTTCAAGGCGACCTCAAGTCAAGGTAACTGAAAACGTACCTCAAGGGCCTTGAGTCAAGGCCAGTTTTTTGTTTTCGTTGCTTCTACTGGCGCGGAGCTTATCTATCATTCCTTTGTTATTTCTTTCAGTCGATCCTTCGCGTAATCATGGATAACTTCATTAATTTCATTGATCTTGATGATACGGTGGAACGGTTGGACAACGTTGACGCGGTTGGAATGCGACTAATGCCTGCTCCAAAAAAGTATCTGCGGGACAGTGAAAACCCTCTCGAATTTTTTGACGAAGTGAATTTTCGGAAGAGATTCCGGTTTCACAAAGCCACGTTTATCGACGTTCTCTTGCCGATAGTATTCCCTGAGACCGGAAGTTCTGCCCATGACAAGCGAGGGTTGGCGATACCCCCCGTACTGCAGCTGTTGTTGTTTTACTTGAAATGTATTTGACCTCCTGGGATCTTTCAAAAATCCCATTTGTAGCCCCATGGATCGCCACAGTGAAATCGGATCGTTCCGGGCCCCCGAAAAATGGATTCAACGTCCAAAAATACTTCGAAAACGACACCTAACTCGATCTCATAGCCAAAAGCCTTCAAAAGCGCCTCCCGTAGCCCCATTTTAGCCCCATAGCGCCCCGCGGGTTTGGGCGATCAGGCTGAAAACCTTGCGGGCACAACTAGATGGTAAACCGAGTATTTTGTCAAAATTTCAGATTAAAAAAAAAAAAAATTCCTACTGCCGAAAACGGCCCGTACGGCGGACGGACATTTCGGTTTTGAATCTAGACCTCTTGAAACGGATAATAACAAATTTTGAGGCCGATCCGAGTCGTCGACTTCCGTCGCAATCACATAGGTGTATTTAATACACCTATGTGTGTATTTCACTGTATTATTCCAAGAAAAATAAACCAAAAGTATATTATATTATATCACATTATGGTCATTCACTCACCACTGTAAAATTCCCCGAGCTGTTGAACATTTTGGCGATTTCATCCCAGCACCGCTTTTTTTCCCAAGACGGTGACGGCGTCGCTCCGCTTGATTTCCAGCACATTTTATTTGCGAGGACCAAAGTCCTCAAGTAACTTCTCTCTTCCTCCGTGAAGAAAACTCTTTTGGGTACAAAACAAAACTCTACCACTACTGCACCGAAAACGTTGCCGCAAAATGCGCCTGCGATCAGCTGAAATCTATGCGACTATTATAACAGTACAGGACTGTTGTAACAGTATACCCCCAGGCCTGCCAATCCTGACTCTACGGGCTCCTCAAGTGAGTTTGAGCTGAGGTCGACCTCAGCAGGAACAAATTTCTCTATGAATAACGACACCTTACTTTGAGATGAGGAAATTCTCAACTAAGATGAGACATTTCTTACCTTGAGGAACGTCTATGAATTCCGCCCATAGTCTTGGAGGGAGAGAAGAAAATCTTCCGAAAAACGTGGTCGTAGAGGGTCAAATATCTTGTTTCCACCCTTTCCGACGAATACGAATGGCGCTTTTGTTGTTCAACGTGCCGTCCCCTGTATAAAATTTAATCAGCTTTAACCTAAAAAGAAGAAAAGTAAGATCGGACCAAACCGTTCCCACGTGATAGGCAAAAAAGTGCAAAGAAACAGGTTTTTTTTTTTTCGAAATTTACCACTTCTTTGCAGTGCCCTCCCCTCCTTTATCAAAGCTTTTAAATCAAAATTTAACACGGAATAGCTGCGATGGGGGATTTATTTAACTTTCACGAGAAACAAAGAAATTTGGAATTGGACCAATAGTTTTTGAGCTACAGCCGAAAACGTTCTGAAAAACGTGCTTCCGCTGTCTTCAGGTCTTCAACTAAAATGTTCACATTTTGAAAAAAAAGGCCAATTTTCAAATTGCCATAACTCTGAAACTAATTTACCTACACAGCTCCAATTGGGTTAAAATGAGCACACATTTAATGCTATTTGAAAACTCATATAGTACTTTTCGTAGGACAATGCATAGTTTATTAGATATAGAGCAAAAACTGAAATAAGTTATAGAATGATACCCTTTCTTTCGGGTAACGTTGATCGTCCTTACAAATACCGAAGCAACAATGGGCCGGCATATCTAACAATGATTTTACAATAAAGAATCGTAAAATCAGTATGTAGGAAAAACTCTAAACAAGCGTACTTTCTGGTAAAAGAAAACTACAAGTACTACGTAGCCACGATAACCAAGCCGGCCAAAACGGTGTCCGAAAAGGGTAGGCAACACAACAAACGCTGATATTGTACGAGAAATCTGTAGGAAAACGCTTGTTTTCTCAGGTTGGCACAGCGCATGCTTATCTCGATTTCTGTCGAAAAAATCTACTATTGAACACGCATACAATGATGTCCGCCATCTGCCGTCGAGGCCGTTTTGGGCAGAAGGAATTTTTTTTTAAATCTGAAATTTTGACAAAATACTCGGTTTACCATCTAGTTGTGCCCGCAAGGTTTTCAGCCCGATCGCCCAAACCCGTGGGGCACTACGGGGCTAAAATAGGGCTGTGGGAGGCTTTTGGCTATGGGATCGAATCAGGTGTCGTTTTTGAAGTATTTTTGGACGTAGAATCCATTTTTGGGGGTCCCAGAACGATCCAATTTCACTGTTGCGATCTATAGGGCTTTCATGGGGGCTACAAACGGGATTTTTGAAGGATCCCAGGAGGTCAAATATTTTTCAAGTAAAACAAACAATTTTCGAGAAAAATGTTTTTTTTTTTTTTGTTTTTTTTTTTTTTAAATAAGAATCCCAAAAATTAATTTTTTCTTAAATTTTGGTTTAAGTATTATTCTTGGAATAATACATGTTTTCGCGACGGGGGTCGACGACTCGGATCGGCCTCAAAATTTGACATTACCTAGGTATCTGTTTCAAGAGGTCTACATTCTAGACTAGTAGGAATTATTTTTAAAATTTTTTTCATTGACAGAATTAAATTTCTGCACATGTAACCTGTATCAAAGAATAATTAACCCTTGTGTAAAATTTGCAGCGTTTTTCTCATTGACATAGAAATAAATTTCTGCACAAGAACCTATATCAAAGAATGATAAACCCTAGTGTTAAATTTGCAGCATTTTTATTTATTGTAAAAAATAAAAAATTTTCGTAATAATTGTAAATACAATACTTAATTATTATTGGCAACGAAGTTTTGAGGGTAGGTGAAGGACTCGATGGGTTTGAAGCGTTGTAATCATTAAGAACTTCATACAGTTTTGACAGGTTCGACGAGCGCTTTCGCTATATATAGCATCTTCAGGTCTAAAGGATTTAATCCTTACAGCATTTATGGATATTCGACATAAACCGAATGTTAACAAACCCGGCAAAGACCCGCCAACCACCTACCCAGACCACCACAACATACTATGCGAGAGAGCGGGGGACAACGAATACCAACTCCTAACTGGTAACATAATTCTTAAAATAAATTTAATGATGTTTAGTCGCCTCCCTGCTCTAACAGGTTGTCTTCCTATTTTAGACCTGAAGATGCTATATATAGCGAAAGCGCTCGTCGAACCTGTCAAAACTGTATGAAGTTCTTAATGATTACAACGCTTCAAACCCATCGAGTCCTTCACTGACCCTCAAAACTTCGTTGCCCATAAACGGCAGATGATGGACTCCATAAGCTTTAACGTAATTATTATTGTAAATATAGATTGCCCTGCATTCGGAGTTTTTTGACTGTTTTGACCCAGTTTTTGGTTGTGAAGCGACAGACGCGATTTTCTAGTAGTTTTTACGTGATACTCCTGGCCAGAAGATCCATTTTCATATATAATATATATCACTATATATATGTGGAGCCCCTACATATATTAACATAATATTAATGTGGAACCCCCACATATTGTAAATTAATAAACTACAGATAAACAATAAAGCTAAAAGAAGAAGAGAGAAACATATCAATCAATCAAATTTTTTGGTACATAGGTACGCCGCTCGCCCCTTAGGCCAGGCGCAGCCAGCCCAAGGGGGTAAGTCCCCACTGAGGGGGCTTCTCCTCCCAGGCTTCCGTCTGAGAGAAGGGGACTTCTTGGTGGGGTCCAGGGGGAGTCAACAAGGTTCATATCGCGATGGCCAAGTTTGGAGGGTCTTTAGTAGCGGTCCTAGCGGAGAGCACCGAAATTAGAGAGCGAACTGTCCACCCAGTGGGTGTACAGTCTTTTGTAGTTTTTACTCTGTGGTGGCACCCACCCCCCACCCTTGTCTCGTCCAGCCCACGGGCCGGGGTGCTCTTCTCCCCACTTCTACACTTCTAAAAAAATACGTTACATGAATATTATTCGACCGTTCTCAGTCACTGTGTTTGACCGACATGTGGTCGATTGTTTACGTTGGTTTCGCTATTACTAGCGTTTCACCACTTCATATCGCTTCACCACTTTTTCAAAAGCCGTTTTCATTGCTATATTTCATAAGTCAGTTTCATTGCTAGTCAGTGTTTTCTGAGCTCTTTTTTCAAAGCAATTGTTATAGATCTACAGTTTTCTCCTCTGCTAGTGTTAACCTCACCGTTCTTTTGGTGTACCATTTATTCTCAAAATAATCATGTCAAATTGTTGTCAAAAGTTGTTGTATTACGAAATTATTAGGTAGGTACTTATTATTGTCAATAAAGTTGTCGATAATCAAAAGGTATTTTTCTTATGACGTGTGATATCATGTGGATCGAATTTGTCAATGGTATCAAAATTCGATCCCTTTCCGCTCCCCACCATGAGCTCCAGCCTCCAGCATAGAGTTGAGGCCTCAAGAGGATGACAAACAATTGATTTTCAAACAATTCTGGGTTTTCCGATTTTTTATACCCAGAATTGTTTGAAATTCAATTGTTTGGCATCCACTTGAGGCCTCAACTCTATGCTGGAGGCTGGAGCTCATCGCGGGGAGGGGAGAGGGGTCTTGACGGGGGCAAGGGGGAGAAACACCTAGTGAAACGGGGAGCGAGGAGGGGGTTTCATGTTGGATGTTGACGGAGCTCTCCGCTAGAGGGTGCAATGCCCCAAGACCAAACTTTGCCATCGCCTTAACGTAGGAGTTTCTCCTCTGTCATTACTACCTTACTCTGTGGGCTCTCTGGACTGGGAGGCTGCTTATATCCTGTAAGCGACCCCACCACAGAGTAAGGTAGTAAAGACAGAGGAGAAACTCCTACGTTAAGGCGATGGCAAAGTTTGGTCTTGGGGCGTTGCACCCTCTAGCGGAGAGCTCCGTCAACATCCAACGTGAAACCCCCTCCTCGCTCCCCGTTTCACTAGGTGTTTCTCCCCCTTGCCCCCGTCAAGACCCCTCTCCCCTCCCCGCGATGAGCTCCAGCCTCCAGCATAGAGTTGAGGCCTCAAGTGGATGCCAAACAATTGAATTTCAAACAATTCTGGGTATAAAAAATCGGAAAACCCAGAATTGTTTGAAAATCAATTGTTTGTCATCCTCTTGAGGCCTCAACTCTATGCTGGAGGCTGGAGCTCATGGTGGGGAGCGGAAAGGGATCGAATTTTGATACCATTGACAAATTCGATCCACATGATATCACACGTCATAAGAAAAATACCTTTTGATTATCGACAACTTTATTGCCAATAATAAGTACCTACCTAATAATTTCGTAATACAACAACTTTTGACAACAATTTGACATGATTATTTTGAGAATAAATGGTACACCAAAAGAACGGTGAGGTTAACACTAGCAGAGGAGAAAACTGTAGATCTATAACAATTGCTTTGAAAAAAGAGCTCAGAAAACACTGACTAGCAATGAAACTGACTTATGAAATATAGCAATGAAAACGGCTTTTGAAAAAGTGGTGAAGCGATATGAAGTGGTGAAACGCTAGTAATAGCGAAACCAACGTAAACAATCGACCACATGTCGGTCAAACACAGTGACTGAGAACGGTCGAATAATATTCATGTAACGTATTTTTTTAGAAGTGTAGAAGTGGGGAGAAGAGCACCCCGGCCCGTGGGCTGGACGAGACAAGGGTGGGGGGTGGGTGCCACCACAGAGTAAAAACTACAAAAGACTGTACACCCACTGGGTGGACAGTTCGCTCTCTAATTTCGGTGCTCTCCGCTAGGACCGCTACTAAAGACCCTCCAAACTTGGCCATCGCGATATGAACCTTGTTGACTCCCCCTGAGAGAGCCTCATTCTAACTTAGAATTTCTAAGTCGCCTTCAGCTCCATTCAACATCTCTCTCCTTCCTAGTGTTACCTCTTAAATTTGTGTGTGCTCTTTTACCGAAACCCTCTAGAAGTTCTCTTTAGGGCATTAAAACGGCTGGCACCCCTGAGATGTGAGTTCCGCCTAAAAATCATTCTTGCTAGGGTTTTCAACTAAAAAGGCCGGCACCCCTGAGACGTGAGTTCCGCCAAAAAATGACAGGCTCCCCTGTGTTGTGAGATCCGTCGCACTAGGCTCCTAGACAAAACGGCAGGCACCCCTTTGATGTGAGTTCCGCCTAAAACAACAGACAGGCTCCCCTGTGATGTGAGATCCGTCTTACTAGGTCTTTGCCAAAACGGCTAGCACCCCTGAGATGTGAGTTCCGCCTAAACAACTGTAAATTCAAACCCTTGCAATTTAGTCTAAAACGGCTGGCACCCCATTGATGCGAGTTCCGCCTAAAGCTACACTCTTCCTAATACAGAGTCAATACATCCTCCAACTCTCCATTAGGCATCAATAGGCTCCATTAGGCTATTAGGTAAAATCTTGGCACAACAATATATATAGGGGGCCACTTTTAAGTCTCAGCCCCGGGGCCCACGAGAGGTTAATCCGGCGCTGGATTTGGCCAATTTTATAGGAAAAATAAACCTCAAAATTTCAATATAATCTCGGAAAATAGGCACTTTTTGCCAATGGTACACTTCAGATTAAACTTCCGGATGTTGGTCAAGAAAAATCGTCTCGGCTAGTACCTACCTACTCAGTGGCACATCTAATTTTCTCTGTTTCAGCTTGTCCTATCTAGCCACGAACACATCGACAAGGCACCGGAATATAGATTTTTCAAGCCTTGGCTCGGAGATGGGCTTCTCATCACGACGGGTTAGTATCTTGGGGGACCGGGACTCGGCACCCAGCGTGTCAAATATAGTAGTGCGTTCGGCACCCAGGTTTTTCAAAACCGAACAGTTGCGTTCGGCACCCAATTGCTTTGGGCACCCAAGTATTCCAATAGGTATTCCTAGTAGTTTTGGCACTGGGCACCCAACTTGCGTTCGGCACCCGGGGAAGGTCTGGAATGGTTTCGTATAGGTAGGCCTACCTTATAGCGCGTTTACTATCCAAGTGCACAAGAGATCCTGCGTGACCTGTTGCCAACCCAAATCATCGACCAAAAGCCGTATCTAATCATAATTAACACTATCTTCACGTGATTATAGTCTGAATCTGCTCAACGATGAATACTGAAGGAGACATTTGTGTTCAGGCGGTTTGAGAAGTGGCCACTACGTATTTTTCCTCAAAGATATAGGTTTACCTAGCTAGTGGCGCACCCAGGATTTTACTTTGGGGGGAACTAAGTTCAGGTTTCAATGCCTAATGCCTTAGTAAAGTACGTATTGTAAATGTCACTTGTAGTTATTTCTCGAAGTTCACTTCGTTTATATTATTCACTCTCAGACTTTTGTTCACTTTTTGTTAATTCTTTAGAATCACTACATATACTGCCACCAATCACAGGAATATAGGAGAGATCTTCACTGCCAAATCCAGTTTAGATAAAGGTTATTTCACAAAAAGCAAAATTTAATAGATCCCTACTGTGGAATCGGATCGTTCCCAAAAACGCTGCAGTTTTGGTTTATTATTCTTGGAATAATACACCTATGTTTTCGCGACGGGGGTCGACGGCTCCGATCGGGCTCAAAATTTGACATTATCCGTTTCAAGAGGTCTACATTCTAAATCCGAAATGTCCGTCCGCCGTCCAGGCCGTTTTGGGCAGTAGGAATTTTTTTTTAAATCTGAAATTTTGACAAAATACTTGGTTTACCATCTAGTTGTGCTCAAAGGTTTTCAGTCCGATCGCCCAAATCCGTGGGGCGCTATGGGGCTATAATGAGGCTACGGGAGGGGTTTTTTGAAGGATTTTAGCTATGGGATCGAGTTAGGTGTCGTTTTCGAAGTATTTTTGGACGTAGAATCCATTTTTTGGGGTCCCCGAACGATCTGATTTCACTGGGGCGATCTTGGAGGGCTTTCATGGGGCTAAAAATGGGATTTTTGAAGGATCCTAGGATGTTAAATATTTTTCGAGTAAAAAATAAAGAATTTTTGAAAATAAACATTTTTGAAAAAAAATAAATTTTTTTTTTTTGAGATAATATCAACATATTATGTAAAAATAAAAATAAAAATTTTAATTTTTTCATTGACAGAATTAAATTTTTGCACAAGTAACGTATATCAAAGAATAATAACCCCTTGTGTAAAATTTGCAGCGTTTTTACACAAGGGTTTATTAGGTATTCTTTGATGTATGCTGTGTCAATTAAAAAATAAATAAATAAATTTCTCGGAAAATATTTGACCTTCTGTGATCCTTCAAAAATCCCATTGTTAGTCCCATGAAAGCCCTAAAGATCCTCACAGTGAAATCGGATCGTTCCGGGACCCCCGAAAATGGATTCTACTTTCAAAAAGCCCTTTGAACCTTAGCCAAAAGTCTTCTTTTTTTTTAAACCCTCCCGCTTCCCAATTTCCCCCCCATAGGGCCCCACGGGTTTGGGCGATCGGACTGAAAACCTTGCGGGCACAACAAGATGGTAAACCGAGGATTTCAGAATGAAAAACAAATTCAGATTAAAAAAAAAACCTACTACCCAAAACGGCCCGGACGGCTTAAGGACTTTTTGGTTTTAGAATCTAGACCTCTTGAAACTGATAATGCCAAATTTTGTGGCCGATCCGAGTCGTCGACCCCCGTCGCGAAAACATAGTAGGTGTAGGTGTCATGGAGGAATAGAGAGGAGAGCTCACTCTGTGTGAAACCGCGTTCCCAAAACGCCAACCCAGTGAAGGCCGGGGGGGGGGGGGGGGGGGGATTGCGACTGCAGCGCGACCCCTAGGAGATGTAGTGAACTTTGAAGATGGTAAGTTACCAAAACTGAACCAGAAGATGGCGCCCTGAGAATTCCGACTTGTCATTTGCATTCACAGTGTACACAACTACACCATCAATTTCGTTATTCAGAGAGGGTTCCTTCAATTTTTCCTTTAATTTATTTGTAGTAGCACAACAGTGGAAGATAAATCCGTTTAGTTAGATATTTGGGGCTTTCCTTCGTAAGAAGGGCTAGTGGCTCACTCTAGTCGGGTCTGAAGGTACTATGTGTAGTTCACTACATTCCGTAGGGATAGCGCCACCATCGACTACAGCACATGAAGTCCTATTAGTGAACTCTCCTCTCTATTCCTCCATGGGTAGGTTTATTATTCCTAGAGTAATAAACCAAAATTGGAACTAAAATTGATTTTCCCAAAATTTGTTTTTCATTGACAGAATTAAAGTTATGCACAAGTAACCTATATCAGAGAATAATAAACCCTTGTGTAAAAATTTCAGCGTTTTACCTACTTGTCCGTTCTCAACTTTGAGATCGGGAATTTTTTTTCTGGGGACTGTTTTTCCGAGGACTTTTTTTCCGCATACCTATCTACTACCGAACACAATCGGGTGTCGAAAGCTAGGTACTGGTTTGACCCGGCTGGGTGCCGAGCGCAACACTTTTGGTTTATTTTTCTTGGAATAATAAATAAATAAAATAAATAAATAAAATAGAATGTCGACGACTCCGATCGGCCTCAAAATTTGTCGTTATACGTTTCAATACGTGTAGATTCCAATACCGAAATGTCCGTGTGTTGTACGCCGTCCGCCGTCCAGGCCGTTCTGGACAGTAGGAATTTTTTAAATCTGAAATTTTGACAATATACTTGTTCTACCATCTAGTTGTGCCCGAAAGGTTTTCAGCCCTATCGCCCAAACCCGTTGGGCACTGTGGGGCTGAAATGGGGCTACGGGAGGTAAAGAAAAAGCTTTTGGCTATGGGATCGAGTTAGGTGTCGTTTCTGATGTATTTTTGGACGTAGACTCCATTTTTGGGTCTCCCGGATGATCCGATTTCATTGTGGGGATCTATTGGGCTTTCATGGAGCTACAAATGAGATTTTTGAAGGACCCCAGAAACAGAAGGAGAAAAAAACAAAACCATTTTGAAAAAAAAAGTGTCGCACAAATTTTTGAATTGACACAGATTTAAATTTTTTGCACAAGAATCCTATAACAAAGAATAATAATAACAAAGAATAATAATAGTAGTGTTTACTGGGCTTAGTTTAATAAGGCCGAACTGCTTCTAACTCCGTTTACTCATTTCCCGACGTTTCAAAAACATGGTAGCTTTCATCATCAGGGGGGGACCTGGGAACAATTACAAATAAGGGGTTACGGGTTAGGCATAACCCAATGCCTAACTAACTAGATCCTTATTATAAATTATGGACACTTGCAGTGGAATCATTCTCAAATACGTGTGTATCGTCGTCAGAAGGAGCATTTCGTCAGTAGGTACATCAATATCGCCGAAGAATAGATGGCCCTGTCATGTGCAATAAAATTGATGTACTGACGAAATGATCCTTCTGACGACGATACACACGTATTTGAGAATGATTCCACTGTAAGTGTCCATAATTTATAATAAGGATCTAGTTAGTTAGGCATTGGGTTATGCCTAACCCGTAACCCCTTATTTGTAATTGTTCCCAGGTCCCCCCCCCCTGATGATGAAAGCTACCATGTTTTTGAAACGTCGGGAAATGAGTAAACGGAGTTAGAAGCAGTTCGGCCTTATTAAACTAAACCCAGTAAACACTACTAACTATGACGACTAAATGACGGAGGCCACGGAAAACCAACGTAAAAGAATAATAAACCCTTGTGTAAAATTTGCAGCGTTTTTCAGGTCTGGGTTCCGAACCTCGGGACGCGAGTAGGTATCTTTTGGTAGGTAGGTACCAGTTATTTCGAGGGCGTCAGAGCAATACCCCACATCGTCATTTTTGGCGAAAATGAGTTTGGGATACCGTTGGACGCGTCCTCTCGTGACGAATTGATCAAACTAATAAGTTCCATGAAAAAAATCGATATATCTGAGCCTATAGGCAGCGCGTAAATCGTCTCTCAGTGAATACCCCATGTCGTCATGACGACAGTAATAGCCCACATCGTCATCTGAGTTAGGTGTTTTCTCACCCTACAATTTCCACAACGCAACACCCCATGTTAATATTGTCACTGTGACAATTGTCACAGCTCTGACGATCAACACCCCATCATGACTTCTTTTTTAGAAAACAAAGGGTTTTTCCGAATATTTTCTCATACGTCTATAGAGAATGGTGTTCTGATTGTGGAAAGCACAAGTATACTTATATGCGTGGTGATAGAGAGAAGCAAATCATTGGTAGGTAGTTTTTTGGCTCTCCTGAAAAGTTGTCCAAATGACGATGTGGGGTATTGCTCTGACGCCCTCGATTTGCCTCAAATAATGTTCGGTTTCAAACTAACGTTTCGCGTTGGCAGGTGAAAAATGGCGAGCTCACAGGAAACTCATCGCGCCGACTTTCCACCTCAACATCCTCAAGTCTTTCATCGGGCTGTTCAACAGGAATTCCTTCGACGTCGTCAAAAAGCTGGAAAAAGAGGTCGACACGGATTTCGACTGTCACGACTACATGAGCGAGGCCACGGTCGAAATCTTACTAGGTTAGTGATGGTTAGAGAGGCTGAGATGGTAAGGGAAGTTTTGGGAAGGTTAAAAATAAGTAGTTAGGTTATTCGATCAACTGCTAGAAAAGCAAGAGCTGAATTCAATGTGGGTGATTTGGCCGTCCCAGTATCAGGGAACAACCTGGCGTAACTGGAAAGAAGAGAGCAGGAAGCGGTGCAACTAGTAATAATTACTAATAAATAGCGGTGCAACTAGTAATAATTACAAATAATTATTATTTGCACTGCTTCCTGCTCACTTCTTATTATTAGGACATGGTGCGATGAAGTCTAGCTCTAACTTGCAAAGACGATAATGAGTTTGAGGGAATCGAAAGCGAAAGTTGGTTAGCGGAGCGCTGCGTTTGGGTTAAAGGTCAGAGATGAGTTTGGGTGAACGCCCGTGAACGTGTTTTAACAAATTACATAGAAGAGGACTGTGCTTTCCCACCGCAAATTTGAGCTGCTGCTCCACCTAACAGCTCATTGAGGACAACTAATGGAGCCGAGGCTTTCCACACCGATTACAACAAGCAGTTTTATAGCCCGCAACCAAATATTCATTTAGTCATCGAAGTTTTGAAAGAAATCCAGGCAGAAGTGAACTTGAAGCATACCAGCATACGAAAAGGTAAATAATTCTAAAATTCTAAATGATTCTAAAAAAAATTCTAAGTAATTCTAAAATGCTAGATAATTCTAAAAAAAATCTAAGTAGGTAATTCTAAAATTTTAGATACCTAGGTAATTCTAAAAAATCTAAATTATTCTGAAATTGTAGATAATTCTAAAAAACAGTAAATCAATCAAATAATAACATTTTAAAATTAATTTTATTTAAAAAACATCACTACTAATGATAAAAATCAACGCGAACTGTGAAGATAATGAATGAACAAGGATCTTGACAATGCATTAAATTTTTCAATTCAGAATTTACATGATATGTACCTAACCATACCTAGATGTTACCTATCTGTTTTTGTAAGTATTATACTTACAAAAACAGATAATGCGATCGAAAATGCGTGTGAACAGTGATACCTACCTACTATAGTAGGTATCAGGCGCGACTCGTGAGGGAGGCAGCGTCGCAACTGCACCCCCTCGATGCAGAAGGCCGAGAGGGGGGGCTACATAATACCTACCTAATTAATTACCTACCTAAAAATGAATCAAAACTCGGCTCGAAAATCTACGTAAGTTCTTGTAGACCTTACATAGTTCGCGGAACGTCTGAAAAGCCTGTGTTGATAGTGCAATGATAACGGGAGCACTGCCCTTCTTGAGACGATTTTTTTGCATGGACCTTATGGAACAACGAACTAAGTGTGAAGCCAGAAATGTCGAAATGTGGGGCACTTCTGGGCACTGCGCACACCCTTCCTTCTCACCGTTCACCAGATGTTGGCACCTCCACAATCAGTGTTGGCAGTCTTCGTTCATGGGCAGGGAATTTTCGTTTGTAATGAGGGACTTTTTCAGGATCTAATCTGTCTCAAATCATGGAAAAAATAGGGGCTTACTTTTGAAATATTTTGAAAACTTTTTGGTGTTGCTATATTACTTTGTATGGTATGAAATCATAAAATTTCGATCGACCAAGGTTTCTGATTTTTTCAGTTTTCCCACAAAGGTATTTTTTACCCAAAGCAGCTTCTGAGGGGATGGCATCAGGGGTTTAGTGTGCTTCCATGTTTTCTGGGAAGTTTTTTCTGAACTCGGTGATCTGCGTTTGTCTCATTTATAAGTTTTTTATTCGTTCGCTTCATTCGATCGTTTCATTGTTCATTTCATAAAGCGTTTGTTGGATAACTCTAACCTAACCATACCTAGATGTTACCTATCTGTTTTTGTAAGTATTATACTTACAAAAACAGATAATGCGATCGAAAATGCGTGTGAACAGTGATACCTACCTACTATAGTAGGTATCAGGCGCGACTCGTGAGGGAGGCAGCGTCGCAACTGCACCCCCTCGATGCAGAAGGCCGAGAGGGGGGGCTACATAATACCTACCTAATTAATTACCTACCTAAAAATGAATCAAAACTCGGCTCGAAAATCTACGTAAGTTCTTGTAGACCTTACATAGTTCGCGGAACGTCTGAAAAGCCTGTGTTGATAGTGCAATGATAACGGGAGCACTGCCCTTCTTGAGACGATTTTTTTGCATGGACCTTATGGAACAACGAACTAAGTGTGAAGCCAGAAATGTCGAAATGTGGGGCACTTCTGGGCACTGCGCACACCCTTCCTTCTCACCGTTCACCAGATGTTGGCACCTCCACAATCAGTGTTGGCAGTCTTCGTTCATGGGCAGGGAATTTTCGTTTGTAATGAGGGACTTTTTCAGGATCTAATCTGTCTCAAATCATGGAAAAAATAGGGGCTTACTTTTGAAATATTTTGAAAACTTTTTGGTGTTGCTATATTACTTTGTATGGTATGAAATCATAAAATTTCGATCGACCAAGGTTTCTGATTTTTTCAGTTTTCCCACAAAGGTATTTTTTACCCAAAGCAGCTTCTGAGGGGATGGCATCAGGGGTTTAGTGTGCTTCCATGTTTTCTGGGAAGTTTTTTCTGAACTCGGTGATCTGCGTTTGTCTCATTTATAAGTTTTTTATTCGTTCGCTTCATTCGATCGTTTCATTGTTCATTTCATAAAGCGTTTGTTGGATAACTCTATTGATTTCATCTTGAGGGAGTTTTCCCGTTTAGGCGTGAGTGATAAATGTGACATTTACGACATGGGACGGCCAACCACACCTTTACCAGGTTTGCAGCGTGTACCCAGGAAATGAAAGGAAACTGGTAATAGTTAATTGGAATTTTTAAACAAACAAATAAATAATGAACTATAGAAAATCTTGATAGTAGGTACTTTTTATCTGTGTTGGGTGCAATAATATTTTCATAAAATATTATCACGAATCCGTGACTGCACCCCCTTGTTCTGCCATCACCAGTCGCGCCTGGTAGGTATCACTGATCACACGCATTTTCGATCGTTTCGGCATTTTCTCCGTAACCCAGTCATCACGTTCCCAGCGTTGAGTTAACCCAAACGCATCGCCATTTTAATCCTAAGTCATTGCGTTTTTTCGGCATTCCCCCAAACTCAACGACGCCCTTGCAAAAGATAAAGACTACTACTACTACTACTACTACTACTATTATAGTATAATACTGTTTCTTCTTAAAGGCAATCTTACTCTGCAACGAATGCTAATGAACAAATTAGGACAGATGACAATTAATTACCAGACAGGTACCTACCAAGTACGGGAAGACCTCCCTCACTTTCGGTTTATTATTCTTGTAACAATACACCTATGTTATCGCGTCGTGGGTCGACGACTCCGATCGGCCTCAAAATTTGACATCATCCTGTCGGTTGGCAAGTTCAAAAACCTGCTGTGAAAGTAACAAATCACTTTCTTGTTTCAAAACCATCGGCTTTGGTTTATTATTCTTAGAATAATACACCCATGTTTCGCGACGGAGGTCGACGACTCCGATCGGCTAAGCCGATTCGGCTTCAAAATTTGACATTATCCGTTTCGAGGGGCGGTCGTCAACTTGCCCCCCATATCAACTCGCCCCTCTCTAGAAAACAATCTACTTGCCCCAACTCAACTCGGCAAAGTTTGACAAGAAGAAGATTTAATCCAACTTGGACAGCTCTTCAACGGAGACTTCTTATCTTCTCCCCTGAGTCCCGGGCGCTTGGGGCTCCTTCTTCATCGGGCCTCTGCCGCCCACTTTCAATAATATTGAATGCATATTATGCACCTCTCATAGTATACTCTCGTGGGCTTTTGCCGGTGTACCTCCGTCAGTGTCCAACTATCCGGCAATCTCCCCCGACCTCTCGGGCGGGATTTCCGAGGAGAAAACAGCAAACACGCGGGTGATAGCTCAAACGTTCCCGGTAGAGATTAAAGTGAAATCCTCGTGTTGACATATAGTGCGATCGGGCCGGTGCCTGGTTCAGGGGCAATGCCCAAACGGTCCCCTTGCACTGCAAGGCTTGCAGAAATGCTGGCCAACGACCGCCGTCCGGGGCTAAAAATGGGATTTTTGAAGGATCCCAGGAGGTTAAGGGCGGAATTCACAGACGTTGCTCAAGACTCGTCTCAAGACCTGACTCAAATCGCCGTCTCAAGATCCGAAATGTCGAACAAATCGCTCACTTGCTGCAAGAGTGTCATAGGTATCTCACAATTTGCTGTTATGAGATAATTGAAAAAAAAAAAAAGATTTCAAATTGGAATTTCTCAACGACGGATTTTTTTAAGAGATTCAAACTTTCATCAGAAACTACTCAAAACCCTGTTGATAGGTGAGTATAGTGAAATCGAAGTTAGATTTAGAATTTTACCCTAATAACCATACCAAATGTGTGCTTTCCTAAAATTGACACTTTTGATGCTAAAATTTCTCAATTTAAGCGTACCTATTGTTTCAAAATGTGACGTTACTGCTAGGTAGGTACTTAAAAAAATTTATTTTCGCAAACTCTCCAAGGTAGTTACCTACTATTATGTAGAAGTGTGAAACATCTTCAAAACATCTTTCAGACTTTTGGTATTAATCACAGTTTGCGGTGTTACGTCCCGTGGCACCAGGCGGGATCCGGAGGCCGTACCCAATAAAACTTTTTAAAAAATTGTCAAATAAGTAACCCATTTTTAGGCCATTTTAAGCTTTTATTGACAAAAGTTAGAACGACACTAAGTACCATATAAATAATAACATAAAAATAATTTCCCCTGTTAATTTGGTGACTAGGAAAATAAATAGATAGACAATACAAATAGACTCAACATTGTTTAACATATAAAAACATATTGAACATATAAAAACACAACCTGCAGAATATAGTCAGGGACTTGCAAAGTCGAATGGCGGTCATTGTTTCGTGCTGCTACCTATCGCAATAGCGCCAAACTACATGCTTTACGGCAACTTCCGTAATGGAACGTTTGGGTCTACGCCGTTAGCGGCGGACCGCGTCCATCCACGTACGCGAATGGGTTAGTAAAATTGTAATACAATGTATTACAATTTTACTAACCCATTTTACTAACCCATGTCATGTTATAAATTATTTACGTATACTTTTCACTAGAAATTGTTTTGAACTCTTCCTTCCTTACCTATGAAGATCAATTATAACTTGAGTAAATTTAATTCCTATGTGTTTGAAAATGCTTATTTTTGGGAAAATTTCGGGGGGGTTCCAAACCCTTTGGACCCCCCCCCCCCCCCCCCCCCCCCCGTGGGTACGGCCCTGGGCCGAATCCCCCTCGTTTTGAGTACCTATGCCCCTTTATCAGGTAGGATACCTACTTGTGCGTGATACTTTTCAGGTTTAGGTTTCGAACCGCATACAAGTATACAGCAATCATATACCTGTTTTTCTGTTGACCACAGCGATTGCCAGAAAAAAAAATATTGCCGCCTGTGGGTGTATGTATTGCCGCGCTTGTGATTAGTGTAGATCATGGTACATGATTGTCTTATGACTTAGGTACCTGTGGGACACCCCCAGACCCCCGGATTATCTAAGTTTTGATCAAGGATCATAGCAAAGAAACATGGTACATGTTTTTCGGATTGGTATATTTAAATTCGCGATAAGGCGCCTATAAGTCACGACAGACACACAGACAGAAAGCTCAACATCTCAAGGGGGGCTCGACCCCCCTAAACAGACATAAACGGTCCACCAAACCAATAGAAAAAAATTTCATCAAAATCGGATCAATATTTAGGGAAGGAGAGGGGGTTGAAGGAGGGGAAAACGGAAAAAATCCTTGAGGGCGCTCAACCTATCTCAGAACGTACATCATTTTTGAATTTCTCGAGATTTTCAAGAACATATATATAATATATGTATATATAATATTTATATATATATATATAGCTATACGAATCCAGTCTTATTGCGTCCGAACAACGTGCCACACAGGTTTACTGCACCACTTTTTGGTGCAGTAAAACGGTGCAGTAAGACTGGATCTCATATAAGAATCCAGTCTTACCGCACGTGCTGCGTGGGATAGGTATAACCGAAACGTTGCCGGCGCACCCAAAGGGATTACTGCACCAATTGAGAATTCGGACTTACTGCACCACGATTTATATACACTTTTCATCGAGGTAGAACCTGGATTTTGTCTACCTAAGTACCTCTCTACCTACCTCTCCTAAGTTTACCTACCATTGATAAAAATTGTATACCTATTATAATTGCTTCCTCGCCAACATCTTTGAATGGGGGGGGGGGTTATATTTTTAGTGAGGTTTTGAGTTTCAAATTAGACTTGACTAGCAATCGGACAGGGGGGCCTCGCTTCACTTGACCAACCACTTACACTGACCGGGGGCCTCGCTTCGCTCGCCAACATCTTTGGTGGTGGGGGGGGGGGGGGGGGGGGGGGGGATATTACTAGTGAGGGTCGAGTTTCAAATTAGACTTGAATAGCAATCTGCCAGGGGGGCGTTGCTTCGCTCAGCCACATCTTTGGTCGTGGGGGGGGGGGGGGGGTGACCATATGCCGATTTCTTGATTTCACCCGTCTTTTGGTGGTCCCCCGACAAGGTGCGTGCAAATTGAATAATGCAGTAGTGGGTCAGCTGACTCTATTGCTTCCCAAAGACACTTTTGTTTATTATTCTTTGAATAATACACATAATATGTGTAATATTATATAGGTACCTACATAATATTATTATGTATTCGTGACGGGGGTCGAAAATTCTGATCGGCCTAAAAGTTTGACATTTCATGAGGTCTAGATTCTAAAAAAGAAACGACATGCTTGCCAGGAATGTTTGTGGGACTTAGGTACCTACCTACCTACCACAAAATTTGTAGTTTTCGGTTTATTATTTTTGGAAAAATACACCTGTGTGAAAACGTTTCCCCCTCCCCCCCCCCCCCCAAATGTAATGTCGTTAGGGATGGTTAGAGTTACCCCAGTTTTGGCGTTTTTTCGGTCAGCTGTTTCAGATAGATTACTATCTATAGATTATTGCCTATCCTGTTTTCTTAAATGAAAATCTGCTTATAAAACCAATTTTCACTAGGGCTGCAAATTTTTTATTTTTTTATTTTGGCCAAATAATCGATTAATCGATTAGAAATCAACAAAAGTTTCAATAAATCGTCGTCTAAATTCCAGTCCAGCTGAAAACCTAATTTTTTGGTCTGAGCCGCCTGCCAGACAACGTGGACAATCATAATTTTTACCAGTATTTCGTAGGTACCTATCTATGTACTCGTTTGTTGAAATAATGATTAGGTAAATTAGAATTATTTCAGTTAATGAAATTGTTATTAACTGAATTGGATCGAAGTTATATCGTTTTGATCCCAATTCTTCGCTGATATAAACTAGATGAATAATTTAAATTATTTTAAAATACCTAAACATTTCATTTTTCCGCGAAAGTCGAAGTTTTTTGTCGGATTTATTTTTTTTAATCGATTTTTCGGGAAAAAATCGATTACTGTATAAGGATTACGATTTTTTGCAGCACTAATTTTCACCCACTACCTACACTGCAGGTAGGTAGGTAAATTGTTATTGTTAAAAGTGGCGAAAATCCTGGATTATCCCTGATAGAAAATACAAGAAAAATGTTGACAAATTAAGGAAAAATTGCAGGAAATTTTTAGATGGCTGGAACATTTTCGTTTTAAGAAAATACGCGCGCTGACGCTATCACACATGGCGTAACGCGAATTGAATTTCATCGTCTGGCGGTATAATAAGATGTTTTGCTACATGAAAAACCGCTTAAATTCTTGCTAAAGTGGGGGAAATTTTCTAGGATTTGTTTGAGTCGGATGGAGAGGAAATTTGACAATTTTCACCAACGGTAGGTAAATTCCTATTCTGACGGTAGGTAAATTCCCATTGTTAAAAACGCGAAAATCCCGGATTACCCCTGATGAAAAATACCGGAAAAATATTAACAAACGAATGAAAAATTGGAGGATTTTTTACATGGTTGGAAGCGGTTGTAATGAAAGTGGTTCACCCACCTAGGACAGAAACTCAGGATTTTCCTTCTTAAAAAATCATGGAGATGATAATGAGGCGGAGATCTAGTGTGACTTTTTAGAGACTAAAACCACTCCTTCATAACACTCCGTGTAGGTAAACAGGCAATAACAGAAAATGGGAAAATACGACCTGAAACAACGCCCGAAAAAATACGAACGTTTTAGCTAAACATTTCGACCTTTTGGTTTATTATTCTAGGAATAATACCTACACCTGTTTTCGCGACGGGGGTCGAGACTCCGATCGGCCTCAAAATTTGACATTATCCGTTTCAAGAGTTCTAAATTCAAATTGAAAATCGGGATTTCATAACTTCTTCAAAACGCGTGGAGGTAGGTAGTCGTAAGTTAAACTAAAATTTACGACCACTTAGAATCAATCAAATATTCCGCCAAATTTTTCCTGGTTTCTTGGCGATTTTTCAAGATTTTTCACTTGGGGAAAATTGGGATTTCATAACTTCTTCAAAACGCGTGGAGGTAGGTAGTCGTAAGTTAAACTGCAATTTACGACCACTTAGAATCAATCAAATATTCTGCCAAATTTTTCCTGGTTTCTGGGCGATTTTTCAGGTGGAGAAAATCGGGATTTCATAACTTCTTCAAAACGCGTGGAGGTAGGTACTCGTAAGTTAAACTGAAATTTACGACCACTTAGAATCAATCAAATATTCCGCCAAATTTTTCCTGGTTTCTTGGCGATTTTTCAAGATTTTTCACGTGGGGAAAATCGGGATTTCATAACTTCTTCAAAACGCGTGGAGGTAGGTAGTTGTAAGTTAAACTAAAATTTACGACCTCTTAGAATCAATTAAATATTCCGCCAAATTTTTCCTGGTTTCTGGGCGATTTTTCAAGATTTTTCACTTGGGGAAAATTGGGATTTCATAACTTCTTCAAAACGCGTGGAGGTAGGTAGTCGTAAGTTAAACTGCAATTTACGACCACTTAGAATCAATCAAATATTCTGCCAAATTTTTCCTGGTTTCTGGGCGATTTTTCAAGATTTTTCAGGTGGAGAAAATTGGGATTTCATAACTTCTTCAAAACGCGTGGAGGTAGGTAGTCGTAAGTTAAACTGCAATTTACGACCACTTAGAATCAATCAAATATTCTGCCAAATTTTTCCTGGTTTCTGGGCCATTTTTCAAGATTTTTCACGTGGGGAAAATCGGCATTTCATAACTTCTTCAAAACGCGTGGTGGTAGGTAGCCGTAAGTTAAACTGCAATCTACGACCACTTAGAATCAATCAAATATTCCGCCAAATTTTTCCTGGTTTCTGGGCGATTTTTCAAGATTTTTCACATGGGGAAAATCAGCATTTCATAACTTCTTCAAAACGCGTGGTGGTAGGTAGTCGTAAGTTCAACTGCAATTTACGACCACTTAGAATCAATCAAATATTCCGCCGAATTTTTCCTGGTTTCTGGGCGATTTTTAAAGATTTTTCACGTGGAGAAAATCGGGATTTCATATCTTCCTCAAAACGCGTGGAGGTAGGTAGTCGTAAGTTAAACTGCAATTTACGACCACTTAGAATCAATCAAATAATCTGCCAAATTTTTCCTGGTTTCTGGGTGATTTTTCAAGATTGCGATTTAATTAATGAATGAATTACCACCACCTCTCAACCACAGGGTGGTCAGGAAGCGATTATCCTCTTCACTACCCCCCACGAAGGGTGATACAACTTTTTTCAGAATTTTCCTGCCATCCCAAGTCAATTTCAGCGATTTAATGAATGAATTACCCCCACTTCTCAACCACAGGGTGGTCAGGAAGCGATTATCCTGTTGATTATCCTGGTTGTGTGGTTTTATGAAACCACGGTAAAAGTAAAACTTTTTTCACATTATAGACATTCAACTAAACAATTCCGGAATAATATTCCATTAAAGTTATTAAAATCGCTTCATCAATCTTAATGTTAAACATGGAAAATGGGAAATGTTAGGGGTCGTTTTCGAAGTATTTTTGGACATACAATCCGTTTTCGGGGGGTTCCAGAACGTTTCAGGAAATGATGCCCACATTTTTCAATCTGTTAGAGTCTTAATAAATAAGCTTAGCTCACTGACGTTCGGCAGCCACGCCCAAAGTGGTTACCATCTATCTACCACTGAGGCGAGCCTAGCGAGAAAGTTTCAGGAAATGATGCCCAAATTTTTCAATCTGTTAGAGTCTCAATAAATAGCTCACTGATGTTCGGACCCACATTACTTGTTTCATTTAAATTAAGTCCCAGCGCCTGACTCAGCTGACCCGAAAAGGTGATTTTCAAAAAATCGTCCCATGGTCAGCGGAACCACAATACTTACCTAATTTAAATCGTGGCCCCTGGGTCAGCAGACAAAAAAAAAAAAAAAAAAAATCCAAAGACGCCAGGCGAGTAAAGGAGCCAAGCCCAGTGAGTTTTCATAATGATTACTGAATTTCATTCCCTTGTAGTCTCCAAAATGAACTGGGTTGGTACCATCTAGGTAGCGGGCCTAGCGACTGAGTTTCATTAATAATTAATTATTACCCATTAATCAATTTCATTTCAAAAATGAGCTTATTGACGTTCGGCATCGGCGCCCGGAGGTGGTACCCGTGGTTGGCGAGTCTAGCGAATGAGTTTCATTAATTACGAATATTCAATTATTGATCAATTTCATGGCGTTAGAGTCTCAAAATAAGCTCACTGACGTTTGGAAGTTGGTACTTCCCAATGCCTGGGTCAGGAGACCCATAATGTTGATTTCTGAAAAATCTACACATGGTCAGCGGACCCACACTAGGTATTCGTTTCATCCCGATAATACACGTCTATGATTTGATGAAAATCCAGTCTTATTGCACCGTGCAGTAAGACTGTAAAAGCATATGGGTTTTATATGTACATCCTAGTTATACACTCGTATGAAAATCCAGTCTTATTGCGTCGGTGCAGTAAGACTGGATTTGTTGAATTGGTGCAGTAAGACTGTAAAAACTTACATATATATATATATATATATATATATATATGTACATGAAATGACCACAAACCGATACTTTGCCTCCGAACACCGAAAACCGATACTCACCTCAGTAGCGGTTTATGGAGTTTGAAAGTAAGATTTTACAGGAAAAGTATACACGGATGTAGACGATTGTAGCCTACAAACTGCTACAGGGAAAAATTTTTCGCATGCAGGGAAACTATTATTGGGTATCTGTTTTCAGTCTTTGGAGGCAAAGTATCGGTTTTCAGGCTATGGAGGCATCGCTAGGCTCGCCACCTAGGTAAAACAAACTTCGGGTGGGGCGGCAGAACGTCAGTGAGCTTAATTATGAGACTCCAACTAAATCTAATTGAGTCCTCACTTTTGAAGTCCTCTCGCTTGGCTCGCCACCTAGGTAGAACTAACTTGGGGTGGGGCGGCCGAACGTGCTGTTCTAAAAATAGCTCAGAATGATTGACAGCTCGGCGTTTGGAGAGTTTGGCTTCGGAAGGAGGAGATTTTCATATCACCGGCAACCCGAGTGCGGTCCGCTGACGAGGTACGTAGGTACCTAAACGATTTATTTTGGGAACGAGATACCTAAACGATTTATTGTGGGTCTACTGAAAATATAGGTACGTACCTATGAAAAAGTGACTTTGCAAGGAACTAATAATTAGTTCTAAGTAAGTACACAGATAGATTATTTATCTGTGTACTTATGAACTAACCTTTTATTTTGGGCCTGCTGACCAGGAACGTAGGTATCTACAACGATTTATTTTGGTCTACTGAAAATAATGATATTATATTATAATAAATTATTTTCCAAGCATATTAAATGCCTGGGTCTGCTGACCAGGAACGTAGGTACCTACACCGATTTATTTTGGCTCTACTGAAAATAATATAATATATTATTTTCCAAGAATATGAAATGCCTGGGCCTGCTGACCAGGAACGTAGGTACCTACACCGATTTATTTTGGCTCTACTGAAAATAATATAATATATTATTTTCCAAGCATATAAAATGCCTGGGCCTGCTGACCAGGAACGTAGGTACCTACACCGATTTATTTTGACTCTACTGAAAATAATATATTTTCCAAGCATATAATCTTCGCTCGGCCAACCATTTCATCTCCTAGGGGGGGCCTTGCTTCGCTCGACAAACTATTTCAACGCCCGGGAGGGGCTCGCTTCGCTCGACCATCCATTTTATCGCCCAGGGGGGCCTCGCTTCGCTCGACCAGCCATTTCAGGTCAAATAGGGTGTCGTTTTCCAAGTAATTCTGGACGTTTTCTCGAGATTCCACATCTGTCCGAAGATTGAACAGATTGTCACAGAATTAAGTTTTGCACAATTAACTTATATTGAAGAATAATGAACCCTTACCTAAGTAAAATTAAATTTTGCTACTTTGAATTCTCGAAAATTCTGAATATCCCCCCGATGAGGAATAAGTTCTTGGAAATTATTGAAAAATTGAACGACAAAGTGTAGGTTTTTTTAGGTGGTTGGAGCAGGCGACCTGACAGTATCAGAAACTTTCCTATATGAAAACCGATAGGATAGATTCTATCCTATCATTTCCTATATGAAACCCCGCTTGAATTATTTTTCAGGTAGGTAAGAGAAAAGTTTTAGGATTACCTAAATCCAATAAATTTTATAGGAGGCGGAGGAGATTTATAGAAAGACGCCAAATTCCGGATTACCACAGTTGAAAGGTACTTGGTAAATTTTATTTTTTAATTCGGGGGTAAACCTACCTACTCTGTACCTACGTAGGTAAATTTTTATTGTTAGGTAAATTTTTAAAGTGGCGAAAATCCTGGCTTAACCCTGATGGAAAATACAAGAAAAATGTTGAAAAATTAAGGAAAAATTGCAGGAATTTTTAGATGACTGGAACATTTTCATTTTAAGAAAAGATGCGCGCTGACGCTAAATTATCGTGCGGTAACGCGAATTCCCACTCTACAGGTACCTACCCACTCTAGGTAGGTAATTTCTATTGTTGAAAAACGCAAAAATCCTGGATTACCCCTGATGAAAAATACCGGAAAAATATCAACAAATGAAGGAAAAATTGGAGGATTTTTTACATGGTTGGTAGTGGTTGTAATGAAAGTGGTTTACCCACCTAGGACAGAAACTCAGGATTTTCTTTCTCGAAAAATCATGGAGATGATAATGAGGCGGAGATGTAGTGTGACTTTTTAGAGACTAAAACCACTCCTTCGTAACTACCTACCTCCGTGTAGGTAAACAGGCAATAACAGAAAATGGGAAAATACGACCTGAATCAACGCCTAAAAAAATTCGAACGTTTTGGCTAAACATTTTTGTTCTTTTGGGTAAACATTGTGCAAAAATCAATTCCTGACGTGACAATCTGTACATCTTTGGACAGACGTGGAATCTCGAAAAAACGTCCAAAATTACTAAGAAAACGACACCTTATTTGACCTCCTGGGATCCTTCAAAAATCCCATTTTTAGCCCCATGAAAGCCCCATAGATCGCCACAGTGAAATCGGATCGTTCCGGGAACCCCGAAAATGGATTCTACGTCCAACAATACTTCGAAAACGACACCTGACTCGATCCTATAGCCAAAAGCCTTAAAAAAAAATCTCCAGTAGCTCCATTTTAGCCCCATAGCGCCCCACGGGTTTGGGCGATCGGGCTGAAAACCTTGCGGGCACAACTAGATGGTAAATCAAGTATTTTGTCAAAATTTCAGATTTTAAAAAAATCCCCACCGGCCAAAAGGGCGGACGGACATTTCAGATTTAGAATGTAGACCTCTTGAAACGGATAATTTCAAGTTTTGAGGCCGATCGGTGTCGTCGACCCTTTTAATTTTAATCATTTAATTGTATCATATTTTAATCACTTAATAACCACCTACAGTACTCAGAGTAACTCTGCACGTAGGTAACTTTTTATTGTTAAAAGTAGCGAAAATCCTGGATTAACCCTGATGGAAAATACGAGAAAAATGTTGAAAAATTAAGGAAAAATTGCAGAAATTTTTAGATGACTGGAACATTTTCATTTTAAGAAAATACGTGCGCTGACGCTAAATTATCGTGCAGTAACGCGAATTAAATTTCATCATCCTATAAAAATATGTTTTGCTACATGAAAAACCGCTTAAATTCTTGCTGAAGTGGGGGAAATTTTCTAATATTAATTTGAGCAAATTTTAACTCAGTTTTACCAACTACCCACTCTACAGGTAGGTAATTTATATTGTTGAAAAACGCGAAAATCCTGGATTACCCCTGATGAAAAATACCGGAAAAATATTAAAAAATGAAGGAAAAATTGGAGGACATTTTACATGGTTGGAAGTGGTTGTAATGCAAAGTGGTTTACCCACCTATGACAGAAACTCAGGATTTTCCATTAATAGGTAATTTTCATGATTTATTAATAATTCCATTGTTGAAAGAAGCGAAATTCTTGATTTAAAAATAAAAAAACTGGCTCAGAGGTCTCTGTAAGTTGAATACATAACTGTTCAGGTTTTTTTAAAACTTTTTTTCAATTTTTCAACATCAGATGTTGTCTCATGAAAAATTCCTGCCTACCTATTGCAAGTAGTAGATTCTACTACTTGCAATAGGTAGGCAGGAATTTCTCATGAGGTAGGTAGGTTTCATCCGAAAATTCAAAAAACTGCCTCAGTGGTTTCTGGGAATTGAATACATAACTATCCAGGTGCTTTTGCATTTTTTCAACACATCGACCTACTCCTAATAGGTAGGAGGTAGGTTTTTTTTTTTTTTTTTTTTTTTTTTTTTTGGTAGGTAGGGGAGGTGGGGGCAAAAGTGTCCAGGCGCATTTTTAAAAACTCGGGAACAGTTTCGATGGAAATCAAGTACCTAGGTAGTGCACTCCTCTAGTTCTTATTAGTTACCTATGTAGTTTTGAGAGGAACAATGCTCCGTCTCAGGAGTAGGAAGAAAGTGTGTTTTTGGCATGTTTGAGGTTATTTTTTGGAACTATTCAGCGCACATTAAAACCTAAGAGAAAATAAGTTAGATTCGTTGGCACATTTTCCCTTTGTTGAGCTTATTTAATATCAGCTGCAAAATTGCCTGATATTAAATAAGCCAAACAGCCTCTTCCTGAAAAAATTGATACTAGGTACCTTTATAAAGGTATTTTATTTACTATAAATAGTAAATATCCAATCAGCACAACCACACAAATGTTTCATTTACAGTTGTTGCTCTTAGTCCGCAAACCCAAAACGGTAAAACCGACAAATCGTCACAGGCCCCCCCTGGCTGACAAAATGGTAGGCCGAGCGAAGCAAGGCCCTTTTGAGTGATGAAATGGTCGGTCGAGCAAAGGAAGGCCCCTGGTCATAGTGCTAAACGTCTAATATGAACAGTTGACCCTCAATAATACCCCCCCCCCCCCCCGGGTGATGAAATGTTTGGTCGAGCGAAGCGAGGGCCCCTGGGCAATGAAATGGTTGGTCAAGTGAAGCAAGGCCCCCACCCCTGGGCAATGAAATGGTAGATCGAGTGTAGCGAGCCTAGCGAGAAAGCTCCACAACATAATATTAAAAAAAACATAATTACCTTACTTATTTTAACATTATTAGAATAAGGTAGGGTAGTTTTTTTTTTTTTTACTTACATTACATTAGAGTCAAAATAAATAGCTCACTGACGTTCGGCAGCCACACCCGAAGTGGTACCTACTACCTGTGGTGAGCCTAGCGGGAAAGCTCCACAGCATAATTACCCTATTTCAATATGTTAGAGTCTAAAGATATAGCTCACTGACGTTCGGCAGCCACGCCCGAAGTTGGTACCTACTACCTACCACTGAGGCGAGCCTAGCGAGGGAGTTTCACTAAAATTTGATCTTATTTTAATCTGTTAGAGTCTTAATAAATGGCTCACTGACGTTCGGCAGCCACACCCAAAGTTGGTCTCAAGTACCTCTGTGGCGAACCTAGCGAGAAAGTTTCATGAAATGTTGCCCAAATTTTCAATCTGTTAGAGTCTCAAAAAATAGCTCACTGACGTTCGGCAGCTACTCCTGAAGTGTGTCCTACTACCTACCTCTGAGGCGAGCCTAGCGAGCGATTTTAACGAAATTATGACTTTATTTCAATCTGTTAGAGTCTTAATAAATTGCTCACTGACGTTCGGCAGCCACGCCCGAAGTTGGTAGGTACCTACTACCTACCACTGAGGCGAGCCTAGCGAGGGAGTTTCACTAAATTTGAACTTATTTTAATCTGTTAGAGTCTTAATAAATGGCTCACTGACGTTCGGCAGCCATGCCCGAAGTTGGTAGGTAGGTACCTACTACCTACCACTGAGGCGAGCCTAGCGAGGGATTTTAACGAAATTATGACTTTATTTCAATCTGTTAGAGTCTCAATAAATAGCTCACTGACGTTCGGCAGCTACTCCTGAAGTGTGTCCTACTACCTACCTCTGAGGCGAGCCTAGCGAGCGATTTTAACGAAATTATGACTTTATTTCAATCTGTTAGAGTCTTAATAAATTGCTCACTGACGTTCGGCAGCCACGCCCGAAGTTGGTAGGTACCTACTACCTACCACTGAGGCGAGCCTAGCGAGGGAGTTTCACTAAAATTTGAACTTATTTTAATCTGTTAGAGTCTTAATAAATGGCTCACTGACGTTCGGCAGCCATGCCCGAAGTTGGTAGGTAGGTACCTACTACCTACCACTGAGGCGAGCCTAGCGAGCGATTTTAACAAAATTATGACTTTATTTCAATCTGTTAGAGTCTCAATAAATAGCTCACTGACGTTCGGCAGCCATGCCCGAAGTTGGTAGGTAGGTACCTACTACCTACCACTGAGGCGAGCCTAGCGAGAGATTTTAGCGAAATTATGACTTTATTTCAATCTGTTAGAGTCTCAAAAAATAGCTCACTGACGTTCGGCAGCTACTCCTGAATTGTGTCCTACTACCTACCACTGAGCGAGCCTAGCGAGCGATTTTAACAAAATTATGACTTTATTTCAATCTGTTAGAGTCTCAATAAATAGCTCACTGACGTTCGGCAGCTACTCCTGAAGTGTGTCCTACTACCTACCTCTGAGGCGAGCATAGCGAGCGATTTTAACGAAATTATGACTTTATTTCAATCTGTTAGAGTCTCAATAAATAGCTCACTGACGTTCGGCAGCCACACCCAAAGTTGGTAGGTACCTACTACCTACCACTGAGGCGAGCCTAGCGAGATATTTTAACGAAATTATGACTTTATTTCAATCTGTTAGAGTCTTAATAAATAGCTCACTGACGTTCGGCAGCCCCGCCCGAAGTTGGTAGGTACTATTTGTTACATTTAAATCGCGGCTCCTGAGTCAGCAGATCCAAAAGGGCAAGTTTCGAAAAATTGGCTCATGGTCAGCGGATCCATAAGGGAAACTATCAAGCAGAACAGGGATATTTTCATCAGGTATCGGTTTGCAGCAGCACTGAAAACTGATACTTACTGTTGTAGCAGTTTTTGGGTTGTGGAGGGGCCAAGTATCGGTTTTCAGGTTGTTGGGGACGACTGAAAACCGCTACTTGCTGCTAAAAACCGATACACACATTAGAAGGGAAAGTAGCGGTTTTCGGGGCCTGGGTAGAACTATATATATATATATATATATATATATAGAGAGAGAGAAGGTTATCGGGTGGTAAGGGGGTAGATCGGCGAAGGGTTTACGGGGGGGGGGGGGGGACTTGACTCCCATTCCAATCCGCAGTCCAACACGTTTCGCGCAAATTCGCGGGGTTGCGCTCGTCGCGCGGGATTTTAATATAGCCTGTGCTGGGGGCAATCTCACCCGAGACCGTTAGAAAAAAACCCCATTCAAATCCGTTCAGCCGTTTAGGCGCCTATAAGGCACGACCGACACACGGACAAACAGACACACAGACAGAAAGCTCAACATCTCAAGGGGGGCTCGACCCCCCTTAGCATACTTAAACGGTCCACCAAACCAATAGAAAAAATCGCCGTATTTTTATCGCTTACCGTTTAGGAGGAGGAGAGGAAAAACCATGTTCCGCGAGTACAAAATTTCGAAATTTCGCAGGGTTGAGCGCGTTGGGCTGGGTTTTAATATAGCCTATGTTGTGGGCAATCTCACCCGAGATCGTTAGAAAAAAAAACCCATTCAAATCCGTTCAGCCGTTTAGGCGCCTATAAGGCTCGACGGTTTAGGAGGGGGGGGGGGAGGTTTACTCACATCCAAAAACTCGTATTTTTCGAAATTTCGCAGGGTTGCGCGCGTCGCGCGGGATTTTAATATAGCCTATGTTGTGGGCAATCTCACCCGAGATCCTTAGAAAAAAACCCCATTCAAATCCGTTCAGCCGTTTAGGCGCCTATAAGGCACGACGGCTTACGGGGGGGGTGTAGACACATCCAAAAACTCGTATTTTTCGAAATTTCGCAGGGTTGCGCGCGTCGCGCGGGATTTTAATATAGCCTATGTTGTGGGCAATCTCACCCGAGATCGTTAGAAAAAAAAACCCATTCAAATCCGTTCAGCCGTTTAGGCGCCTATAAGGCACGACGGTTTACGGGCGTTGTACTCACGTCCAAAAACTCGTATTTTTCGAAATTTCGCAGGGTTGCGCGCGTCGCGCGGGATTTTAATATAGCCTATGTTGTGGGCAATCTCACCCGAGATCGTTAGAAAAAAACCCCATTCAAATCCGTTCAGCCGTTTAGGCGCCTATAAGGCACGACGGTTTCCGGGCGGTGTACTCACATTCCAATCCAGAGAACGCCCGTAAAAACATGTACCATGTTAAAAATGACGTCCACGGGTTCTGATCTCTTTGTTGCAACTTCAGTCTAATAGCGCAAAACGCATGTTCCCAACTCGTTGACGCCTCTGGAACAATTTGTTTCGTCCCAAACGTAACAATGACATGAATTGTCACGCAATTGGTGAATTGTAAAGTTGAGCACGTTCAATTTTGATTTGTAGTAGAATACAGAGACGTCTCCTTTTGGCAGCTGCATCACGGCTTGCAGGTCGTACACGGCAACTTCTACTTGAGGGTTCACTTTGTCAGCTTGTTTTTCAGCACGAGGCAGTTCCTTTTCTTTCAAATGAAGGTCGTAATCAACTTTCAGTCTCTCCTTCTCACTCTCTTCGCTGTTGTCATAGGTACTTGAAACAAAGATCGTTATATCAGTAATTGTGAGAGGGGCAAAAATAAAATTCAAATTATATTTTGCACTATGGAGAAATCCTTTTATTTTGATTTAAAAGGTTTGTTCTACCTAATCAAAGGTGGGGGGCCTCGCAAAGCTAATTTAATTTGATTTTATTTTATTAGAACAGCCCTGGTATCGTGCCCTGACCTCGACAATTACTTGAATGTTTTCCGACACTCACCGTTACGTCGATTGGTAATATTACACTGTACCAGAAAACGCCGAAGATTGTGATCACAGCACTTAATCCCAAATTTGCACTGGACACCGTTTTTGGGAGGGTAGTCGAAACGTGGTTGCAAATTGTGCGAGAACAAGTTTTGAAAGGTCCGGCTATTAAAAGGATCGAGGACTAACATTTATGTTAGGCACAAATTGGTAAAGTATACATATGACAGACATTGTGTACAAACTAGTAGCGAGTTTGAGAGTTTAAATTATTTTTTATTTGTATATTTTTATTTATTGCTGCGAGATCCGCCTAAACAACAGACAGGCTCCCCAAAGCTGTGAGATCCGTCTTACTAGGTTTCGATCAAATAGGCTGGCTCCCCATAGCTGCGAGATCCGCCTCAAACTGTTAAATTCAGAACCCTTGAATTAGATTAGCCTAAAACAGGTTGGCTCCCCATAGCTGCGAGATCCACCTCAACAGTGCAATTTTAACCCCCGATTCATTCCATTCCTCCAACTCTCCATTAGGCAATCTAGGCGCAACAGATAGCAAACTCACCTTTGCCCCAAAACCATTACCTACGCATCCATTCAGAGCCTGCTCCTCATGGCCCCAAACTCAAGGCGATTCACGGCCCCGAAACCATTGCCCTCCTCATCCCCTCTCCTCCTTCCGTTTCCCAAACCCATTACGCCCTCTATTTTCGGGCGTAGACGTTTAGGTATGCTCCCAGCGGTCAAAACTCCGCTCGCGGGAAGACTATTTCCTCCCGAACGAAACGGC
This sequence comes from Pilophorus perplexus, assembly GCA_955831195.1. Lineage (NCBI taxonomy): Eukaryota > Metazoa > Arthropoda > Insecta > Hemiptera > Miridae > Pilophorus > Pilophorus perplexus. Next base: position 30,614,486 of record OY037014.1, read on the forward strand.
GGGCTGGACGATATGATCCCAAACCTCTGCACGCGTAGCACTGTTATGCTCCCAGCGAGTGATCTCTGCTCGGAGATAACATCTTCTCGGGAGATGCAGATGACTCGACCTACCCTCCAACATTATGGGCGTCTAAAACTGCTGACGTTGACCGCACGACTAATGCATGCGAGTCCTTCCACTCAACATTTAATAAAGACTTATATACACCACATCCCGACCTCTTTACATTTTCTGAGGAGCTATTCGCGATTTACATTAAGCATGCGAACTCTGGTGGCGCTCGGAAGACTCACTCAAAAACGGCAAGTCACCCGCCTGCCCTATGTAATTTGAAGCGCCCCGGCACCTAATTATTCAGTTTTCTTCCAATTATAGCCATGTCGGGGTACGAAAATTGGAAATTGAAGAAGAATAATTCACTAATTATTAGTTTGTTAAGAAATAAAGACGCAGTTCGAGGTTGATTTGGCAATTTCGCTAAAAGAAAAATAATCATTTGTGTGGACCTTGACGACGAATATGCAGGGGGGCGTTTTGCTGTGTACGGGAGCAAAACAAGGATTTTTCTTATTCAGTTTTCTTCCAGTTTAAAAATAAACCTAGTCAGGCAACGTTAACCCAACCAGCGAATTTTCTTCGAAAAGCCCTCACGGGCTGGAAATTATAATCTGGGTGGCTGGTTGGTCAGTCTAGATTCCAAAACCGAAATGTCCTACCGTGCACCGTCTGAGCCGTTTTAGCAGTAGGCATTTTTTTGCCTACATACTCAAATTTTGACAACATACTTGGTTTACCATCTAGTTGTGCCCGCAAGGATTTCAGCCCGTGGGGCGCTATGGGGCTAAAATGGGGCTACGGGAGGGGTTTTTTTTAAAGGTTTTGGCTATGGGATCGATTTAGGTGTCGTTTTCGAAGTATTTTTGGACGTAGAATCCATTTTTTGGGGTTCCCGGAACGATCTGATTTCACCGTGGGAATCTATGGCGCTACAAACGGGATTTTTTAAGTATCCCAGGGTGTACAAGGAGTATGTATTTGTTTTTCGTAATTGCCATATAAACCTGTTATCCGAGAGTTGAGAATAGTTTCGTGATGATTAAAAACCTTAAGTGGCCGAAACGCAACCAAAATCGAGTGGGGGGGGGGGGGGGGATAACGGGAAAGTAACTCAGAGACCTCTAGATTTTGCAGTATTGAGAAAAATACATATTATTAAGTCAGGATCGAAGGAAATAGGTTTTACAATGTGCCTCATCAAAATGAGAACAGTCAGAGGTCAGAAAGGCCAGCTGGACAGGGAAGCCTCTTTTTAACATAACTATAAACCAAACAAGCTCTTGGACTGTAAAATCAGAACAACATTGGATCATGGGGGAAAACGATTGAAATTGGAATTGATTATTGTGCTGGTAGGACCTCACCTGTTGCAATAACGTAAGACAGCGACGACTTACTTACATTCCGCTGACGCTCCAGCCTTACATGTACAGTGGAATGATAAAATTTCCTCTCCTTTTATGCTGATTCTTCCTTCCACGACGTGCGAACCAATGCATAACTATTGGTGCAGACATCCTCTGGCAGTCGAACACCACACACAATTATGTGGCCAGCATTGATCACAGCCCCCCACCTCGCAAAAATTCCGGAACTCGACATTACAATTGAGGCCATTAGTTCCAAAGTTGGTTAAGTCCATTTTTGTCGAAATTCGATTTAAAAGCCATTTCTAAGGTTTCTCCTAGCGAGGAATCGATTGGCGGTATTATTTTTCGTCAAAAGTAGTTAGATCCCCTTGTAATTCAAGGTTGAAAAGCGCGTTTTGTGTCAAATGTGGTTTAGTCCACAGTCTGTTTTGATTCAAACGTGGTTATAACAGATTTTGGGCTCTAAAGTGGTTAAGTCCACTACTTTGGTTTCAATAGTGGTTACGTCCATACTATCCACCCACCATTTAGAAGGTATTCTAAGAGAAAGGATTCGGTCTTTTACTAGTTTTAAACCTTGGAGTTTCTTGCTACCTGTTGGAATGGAACTTTTATTCTGGAAAGGTGGTCAAACTGCTTCACCCTGCTTTCAGAGTAAGAGTTCAAAGTCTTCTGTCACTGTGAGGTGTTTTGTTTTCAATGTGTTTCCTTTATCCTTTTTTTTTGCCTCTGATTTTTGGTCTTCAAACTCTCTCTTTGGTCTCAAAACTGGTCAGTTCCCAGCATTTTAGTTTCAAAACTAGTTATATGCTTCTTGTTTATTTACAAAACTGGTTACGTCCAGACTTTGGTGTCAAAAGTGGTTAAGTCCATACGTTTTTATTGAATTCCACCTCTATAAATAGAGTTTTAGGCAAAATTTTGATTTGTTTTGATCTGGAGAGGCCCAATCTATGAAAAGAAGCCTTACAATGTCTGACTCGAGGCAAAAACTACCCTCAAACCGTTTTTCGTGTTTTACCAAGTTTGACCCGAAATGGACTTAACCAACTATGGAACTAATGGCCTCAATTGGCGTATTTGAATATATAACTAAGCCTAAGCATAACGTTAGGTAAATAGGAAGGGATTCCTTTACGGGAATCAGGGAACCGAAAGGAAATACGGAAAGGACAGATTATTATTTTGTCAGAGCTGAGATAAGAGTGATAAGAGATTCCTTATTCTTCTTCTTCTTGTCCGATTATCTAGTAATCGATTTTTCATGCCAACATCGAGTTTAGGTGTATCAAAAAATAATTATGAGCGATTTTGTGAAGAAATCCTCCATATCGCCTCTTGAGATTGAGGCAGCTTGCCGGGAATGAACGGCCATTTTGGAAACGACTACAGCGCTCCAGTGTTAATGTAAATCGCGAATTGTCCGTTCAAGCCGATGTTTACCCAAAACTAAATTCAGTCGGCGAACCACACCTACCAAGACCTGTCATTCAAAAACAGCAAGAATGGATAAGCAAATGGATTAACAAGCTCAAATCAAATGAAATTACGCTTTACAAATTTGTCAGAGTCATTAAATTAAATTAATTAAATTAAGTTTTCTTACAAACTTCGCCCTCATTTCTAGTCATTTTTGTTTGTTTCTTGATTGGCTTTTTGTTCCTTATTGACTGTTGATTGTGGTTTTTGCTTTGGCATCATTGACACAGCGTTTACGCCCCGTACCTATGTACTTAGTATTAAATAATTGCACGATCACATAATTTCCTTCCATCAGCCTACCGACCATTTGGGAAGGAAATAGTCTACCTGGACCGGGGGATGCTGGGATCATAACGGCCTGACGTACGTGCGCTACCTACTGGCGGGTAGGGATGGGTCGCATAACTAATAACGTTACGAATAACTAGTTATTTAAAAATAACGAACTAACCGTTATTCAATTTCTAAAATAACAGTTATAAATTACAATTTTTAGTAGGTACAACGCCTAAAAAAAATTTGATTTTCTTTTAAGCCTTCAGATTCAGGTGAGGTGCCTACCTATATATTTTTTTTAAATAGTAACTAGGTACCTACCTACCATAACTCTCTGATGAAGCTGACATTTTTGGTGACCACACCAACAACAACAACTTTCCGTTCGTCCGTTTTTTTCCGTTCGTCCGTTTTTTTCCGTTCCTCCGTTTTTTCCCGTTTTTCCGTTTTTTTCTGTTACAGTTATTTTTCCGTAAAGTTCGTTTCTGTTGTTCAGAACTATACGTTTCTGTCTAGTTCGTTTCATTTCTTTTGTTCAGAAGTTTGTAAACGCCGAAGTTACCTATATTCCGTTCCATTTTCACACAGGTACGGTTCGTTTCTTTTCGCTTGTTCAATTATTCTCGCCCATTACAAAGTCGTTGATACTCAACAGTTTTTAAAGTGAAACTTTTATTACAACGTCTCAAACTTTTTCGTCTGTGTGTTGCATGTCGCATGACGGTCGGCCTCAGTGGTAGTGGCTGCCGAACATCAGTGAGCTATTTATTGAGACTCTAACAGATTGAAAAATGTGGGCATAATTTCCTGAAACTTTCTCGCTAGGCTCGCCACAGAGGTAGTAGGTACCAACTTCGTGCGTGGCTGCCGAACGTCAGTGAGCTATTTATTGAGACTCTCAAACAGATTGAAAAATGTGGGTATCATTTCCTGAAATTCTCGCTAGGCTCGCCACAGTGGTAGTAGGTACCAACTTCGGGCGTGGCTGCCGAACGTCAGTGAGCTATTTATTGAGACTCTAAAATATAATATATGTTAGAGTATTATTATATATTATATTATGTATTATCTATATAATATATACTGATATAATATCTATAATATAATATTATTATATATAATATATCTAGACCTAGTCTACTTTTATCATTTCCCATTATCATTCCCATTTTCCAAGTATAACATAATTGATGAAGCGATTTTTATACCCTTAATGGAATATTGTTCCAAACATTTTCAGTTAAATTTCTATAATGTGAAGAAAATACTGCTTAGAGCCTTTGGCTAAAATTCAAGAAACATGGAACATGCTTTGCATAGTAACGTTGCCAAGCAGAAAGAAATCAACAATTGGCAACATTTGGCAGTTTGATAAAAAATAGCTCCTTTGTCCTCCTAACCTCCTAATACTCGTGTGACACTTCTACGCCAGCCATCTCGCGTCACGTTTTCGGGCAGTTAGCTCAAGGCTAAAGCATGTTCCATGCTAAAAAGTTCCACTTTTACCGTGGTTTCATAAAACCACACAACCAGTTTTTTCGTTATTTAGGTATATTTTTTCAATCCTCTGGCCATTATTACGTTGTGTGACGTCGCGCTCGTTGTTCAACTTCCGGACGTTGTGAAGGAATGGGCTTCTTGAAAAGGGCAGAATTCAGCATTTCTGACAACATATTCGGATTCAGCACCCTTTAAAACCCATAAACCCCAATTTTTAGTTCGAAAATCCGTATAGGTACGCGCTGAGCTGTTTTCGAAATGTTAGAGATTTTGAAATGAATGCCGGGCAAATTTGACGTCACACCTCGCCAGGCTGGGCGTCGAGTAGTTGGGCACTGAGCCGCCAGAGCGCTATATAATAAATCTGAACAGAATCGGAATGAAAACACTCGGCCCGGGTCGATTTTTGAATAACGTTCTTTGATAATAACCTCGATGCTCAATTTTCGAATGACCTTCTATAATGATTAACCCGATTTTCGATTTTTGGGGTCGACTTTTCGCGTAGCAAAGTTGGCTGACTTGCATAGATGAGAGAGAGAGGGATCTCCCGACCAATCAAAAGACGAAGAAGCAGCCCACGTCATGTACCCTCTCCAGACCTCGGAATTCAAATATCATATTTTTCCTAAGGCCCTATAAATAATTGAAACGGGTTTTCTGCAATATGGACCCGTTTTCTTAACTTTTGAAGCACGAACTTTGCAGGAAAAACATTTTAAAAAATCATTAAAGGAGCTCATTTTATGAATTCAGCCCAAATCCGCAGGGGGTTAGCCGCGTAGTCTTCGGACACCCCTTGGCCCACCACCATCCCATGTCAACTGCTCCAACCCCTATTTGTTGACCACTTTTAGAGCATCTGGTACTCGACTTGGTGCAACTTAGTGTTTTCATAATTTTCTCGTCATCTATTCGCCAAAACAGATTTTTGGTATTCTTTCATTTTTTTTTTTTTGTGGAAAAGTTAAATTTCCCGTTTTTCTCCACTTCAGGAGCTCAGATACGCCACATGGAGCTCCCTTTTGGTGGTTTCATATTTTTCTCATCATCTACTCGCCAAAACGGATTTTTGGTATTTTTTCAAATTTTATAGAAAAAGTTTAATTTCCCGTTTTTTTTTGCACATTAGGAGCTCAGATAATGTCAAATTTTGAGTCCTATCCAAATTTTCGACCCTCGTCGCGAATACAATGGTGAATTATTCTAATGGAATACAAAATGAAATAATAAACCAAAACGAAATAATCGGTTTCTTGCAATAGCTGAAGAACGATAAACGATAAAAACTAGCAAGTAGGAACTAATAAAGAACTGAAAAAAAAACGAAACGACTGGTTTCTTGCGGTAGCTGAAGAGTTATTCCGAACTCGTTTTTTTCGGTTATTTTGTAGCAGAAAAAAAAAAAAAAAAACGGTTATTGTATAATAACGAACGAAACGGAACATTACGAAAATGTAGCAATAACGCCCATCCAGTGGCGGGAGCATAACGGCAGGGGTGGTCGCTGGACTGGGAGCATAACGGGAGTTTGGTTTTCCCAGGCAGGAGGAAATAGGGCCGTTTTCAGCGGCTTGGGAGCATATGGTCAAACTCCCCTATTTTCGGTATCCGTTCAATAAACTGATATATTTTTTCCTTGATTGCAGCATCCACTTTTTTCTGATGTCCATGTTTCCCTCGTTTGTCCTCTTCAACGATTACTCCTGCAATTTTGTTATTTTTTTCAACAACAGTTCGAATCTTTCTCTCATTTATATCCAGCGTATGCTTGAAAAAAATCTTACAAACACGAACTCGATCATTGGATCTTTGAAAGTAAAACATGAAGTTATTGTCCCGTTGTTTTCTTGTTCCACCAACGCGAATGTACCTGTACGCAGGGATAACCTGGGTCATAGAATTAGCGATGTATTGCCTCTGCTTTTCAAGGTCCCCCAGTCTCCAGAACTCCGAAAACAAAGTTTCCCTTTCATCCTGGCTGAATTTGGAGAAGCATTTCAATTTGCATTTTTCAGAACAAGGAGGTTTCTTTTCCTTGGTTCTCTGATTTTACCATTGTCTTTCTTTGAGTTGACCCTATAACACTCTCCAGAGTTTCGAGCTTTCTTGTTTTTGGTTCGTGCCCACCCATCAATTTCAATTCAATTTATTCACAAATGTTTACAGATATACATTTACAATTCGTTCGTATTCCAAATTGTTTTGAGTGGGTACATTCCCAATACTTAAGTCTAGGCCTATAGGTCAGGGACCTGTCCAGGCCTCATTCTCTCCCGATTAATGTGTGCAACGATACAGAAAAATGATTTGGCAAGCTTAGTTTAGTGTGAGGCAATTATGATAATTATTATCTTACATATATGTTATGTTAATTATTTCTAGGCAGTACAGCAACAGCTTTACATAGTGCTACCTAAATAAATCTTATAATAAAATTTGCAGAATTGTGCTGGCGTTTTCACCGTTTTTCAAATAATTCTTAGCTTCATTCTTGAAAGTACCGAAGTGTTTGGCTGTTTTCATTCTGTAGGGTAGCTGTTCAAAAATTTTTGGCGCTAGCCACGGTAGTTGCCTAGTGAAGAAATCATTATACGGCCGTGGAATGTCTGTTATTGCAGTCAAGTTTGCCCTAGTAGGTCTAATGTCCGGTTGCATGGAAGAAATAGGCACTTCCTTATTCCATGGTCCGGTTGCTTAACGAAATTGCCAATTTTTTTATAAACGTACAGCACTATTCTATAAACATAGGATATTCTAGGTTTCATTACATCTAACTTTCTGTATAGAGTCTCAACGGGTGTGTGTCTACGCGATTTTGTAGCTATTCTCAAAACTGTGTTGACTGTCGTGTCCAGACAGAGGAAATTGCTATGATACGCCCCTCCCCATACTAAAATCCCATATATTAGGAGACTATATACATACGCATAGTAGATAATTTTAAGAGTGTCACGTGCCATCCATTTTCTTAGGACAATAAAACAATGGAATGATTTTCTTATCCGTTTCACAAGGTCTTGTAAGTGAAATTTCCATTTTAGGTGCTGATCAAGTAACACTCCTAGATACTTGATGAACACCACTTTTTCTAGACCTTCACACTGGCACGACATACATCTAGTGTTACAGCTGTCTTTATGCATAACTATTTTTGAATCAGATGGTTGCCCAGATTTATTAATAGAAAATGTTACATATTTCGTTTTTGATAAATTGATCGTGAGGCTGTTCAGTTGGAACCAATTCACTAGTTTTCACATAATTGTATGTGCGTTTTCATGGGTCTCGTCCCAAGTATTTCCTCTAATAATGATTGCCACGTCATCAGCAAAAGCGATAAACTTGCCTGCTATGTGCATTGAAAACATATCGTTGATGTGTATAAGGAACAATAAGGGGCCTAGTACTGATCCTTGCGGAACTCCATAGTTTATGACTTCTGTTGAGCTTTGAACGCTTGAAGTTGGGACATATTGCCTCCTATTTGTGAGGTACGATCTGAACCAGCTCTGTGCCACATCGTCCAGGCCTAGCCTCCCCAGTTTTAGTAATAGTCGAGATGTTTCAATCGAATCAAATGCCTTAGTGAGATCTACAAAAATTCCCATTACCTTCTCACTTTTATTAATTCCATTAGAAATTTCAGATACTACATCAGCTAGTGCATCTTGAGTGCTCAAGTTTTTCCTAAATCCATATTGTGAACTAGCTATGAGATCATTTGCATCAAGATATTCAACTAGTTGAGATTTGATGATTTTCTCAAAGATTTTGGCAAAATTAGGCAATAGAGAAATAGGGCGATAATTGGTTTCTGAGGTCCGAGAGCCTTTCTTAAATATAGGACGTACCACGGCTATTTTTAGAGCATTGGGGAATCCCCCCATATAAAATACTTAAGTTCACCAGATGTGTTAACGGCGAGGTTATTGCTAGGGCCACACTTTTAATCAGATTTGACGATATACCATCCCACCCTGGGCCAGTTCCCCCTTTTACAGACAGAATCGTACTGTAAACCTCCTCCTCAGTGACTGTACGGAGGCTCATTGCCGATTGTACGGGACTAGGTAAATTTAAGTTTGGATCATACTTACTAAATTCCGCATTTAATTTACTCCCAATTGTGGTGAAGAAGGTGAAGTGGAGGTCGTAGCCCTGAAGCTTGTATAATGCTGAGTAGTCACAGTTTTCCGAGTACCAGATTTCCGTGAGGGCGATCACCTTTGGTTTGAAGGTCAGCTGGTCGAGGTAGCAAACAAGTTGGTCAAAATTTGCCTGGATGCTTCGAATGTTCAAAGTCCAAACCGACAGCTTGGCTGTCGAGAAAAACGAGTTGAGATCATTGACATTTTCACACTCAAATGGAGCGTCACCAGGTTCTAGAATGTTCTCATTACTGCCCATGATAATCCGTGCGGTTTAAAAGTCCCTGTATTGCATTAGCTAGACTTGGGCAAGTTTTGTCATTAGCCGCGTGGTCATGTTTAAGTCCGTAATGCTTGCAGTTTACGCAGGACGCTGGAGATTATTTTTTCCCACACTCTCTAGTTTCATGATTTTCCGAGCAGTGCCCACATCGAGGAGAGAGTCACCATTACGCTAAAACAAAGCTCAGTGTTCTGCCCGATTTGTGTGCTAACATTATTGTTGGACATGATCTATTAAACCAGCATTCTGAGCTCAAGGTCTCCTTTGGTGGAACTAAACCCCCATTGACTACCTATCAGTTACCTGGCTCCAGCAAAAATAAATACCTCCTGGGAAACGGCCCCTTATAACCCCACGGGAAACGGCCAAATCGAGCGGCTAAATGGCACAATTTGACGCACAGTGTCTCTTGCTCTCAAGCACAGAAAATTGGACCCTTCGGATTGGGAATCGGTGCTTCCGGATGCACTCCATTCCATCCGATCTATATTATGCACGGCAACCAACGAAACGCCTCACGAGAGGATGTTCCGCCACAACAGAAGATCAGCTAATGGTACTTCGCTTCCGACTTGGCTTTCACCATCGAAAAAAGCGCTATTGAAAAAGCAAGTACGGACAAGCAAGTAAGATCCTCTGGTCGAGGAAGTCGATATCCTTGACGTTAACCCACAGTATGCCAGGATTCGCCTCGATGATGGACGGGAGACGACGGTGTCTTTGAAACACCTGGCACCTCCTGGTGGTATGATGATTGAACCAGAATCAGTGGAAGCTGAGACAACTGAGCAACACGACATCGAACCTCCAGCATACCTTACACCGGAAGAAAACCAGGAAGACCCGAGGGCACCCCAGAAATCCCGACAGTTTCATCGCAACCTCGTGAAAATTCCCCGCGTCGTTCTACGAGAGAGCGACGTACCTACGCCTGCCCGCCTAAAGGACTATGAACTGAAGTTTTAAAAGGCAGGAAGAATGATATGATCATCCAGTTTTATTATAACCGTTCCAGTTGTTAGACACTGGCATGTGTCTTCACTCCAAATTTCTTAATGTTACATTTCACGTTTATTGTGACTAATAAATCAATCAATCAATCAATCAATCAAGGCTTTTATTTGCAGAGGCCAAAAATGACACAGCAAACGTCAAAACATGAGTTGGTACAAACGTAATTATAAACACGAAACACATCAGGCATTTGCATGGTATGTACAAAGTAAACATGTTTGCAAACAATGGTAGGTACATGATGGGTGTGGTCAAACTAAAACACCTCAGGACTTAAATATAAATATGACACCAGGTGTGCGGCAAATTACAAGTTGGCAACGAGATAAGGCTTCCCCATCCACGATCCACTCAACTCAAGACACATCGCTCCATGAAATACCTAAAAACTCCTCCAAAGAGTAGAGTTCGGCTTTGAGAAGATGTGATTTTATTACTTTATTAAAGGATCTATCAGGGAGCTGTTGTATATGATTTGGCAGGGCATTGAAAAGACGAGAACCTACTTGAATTGGGTTATTCCTCAAGGCCACACTGAGACGGGTAAATGGAATGGCAAGGTTCCCTCGGGAGCGGGTGTAATGCTCGTGGACATCGGAAACCATGGGTAGGGTTGACAAGCATGACTTGACTGTGTTCAGAGCCGCCAAAACATAGGAACTGGGAATGGTTAGAATACCCAGACGCACAAAAATGCCCCGACAACTTTCATTCCAAGAGAGACCGGCAATTATCCTGATTACCCGCTTCTGGAGCCTGAAGACCCTGATGGCATGGCTGGAATTTCCCCATGCAATGATACAGTAACTGGCCCTGCTTGCAAAGCATGCATGGTATACCGAAGGAAGAACTTCATCAGACACAACGCCCCTCAATCTCCTAATCATGTAGATGCAGGACGACAATTTTGGCAAAAGCGCTTCAATGTGCGACAGCCATGAAAGACGGTTATCAACCATTAAACCCAAGAAGTTAACCGACCCATCTAGACGTCGGTTGAGGCCCAGTTCTAGACGTCGAGTCTTATTCTTGTTCAGGACCAGGGAATTAGCTGAGCACCACTTTTCAATAATTGAGGAGTTCCCCTGCAAGCTACGGCTCATCTCCTCCCGAGAAGACCCCCTCGCAACGGTCGATATATCATCGGCAAAAAGGAAGATATCATTAGGATCCAAAAACTGGTCAGCCAAGTCATTGATGTACAAGAGGAACAAGCAGGGGCCGAGGATACTACCCTGCTTGACACCACAAGGGATCATCACTTCCTCTGATGCGACACCATTATGGTAAACAACCTGGGACCACCCTTCCAGGAAGCTTTTGAAGAACGAGATCGTTTGATTACTGAAACCATAATGTTGCAACTTTTTCAAAAGTAAGTTGTGTGGCACCAGGTCAAAAGCCTTTGAAAGATCAAAAAGGTTGAGTGATGTGTGTTGCTTTCCCTCCAGGGCCGAGAATACCTGGGACACCAGTGAGACCGCTGCACCAGAGGTGCTCTTCCCTTTGCGGAAGCCAAACTGTTGGGGGTGAAGCAATGCATGCTTTTCTAGATGGCGGTTAATTCTCTCAAGCAAAGCATGCTCCATTACCTTGACCAAGATGGGCAGCCTCGAGACAGGTCTGAAACCATCATAGTCTGTGGAATTTCCTTTTTTTGGTATAGGTGTAATAACAGATTGCTTAAGGCAGTCTGGAAACGCACTCTCGGTGAAGCACCGGTTGATAATGAATGCCAGGGGTTCAATGATGAAAGTAGCCACTGACTTCACGACTCCAGAATTAATGCCCATAAAATCCGTAGCCTTGCTGTTGCTAAGAGCCATTATGGAAGCATAAACCTCCTCACATGAGACGGGATCCAACACGAAATCCTGGGTTGGGCTGGGAGCACGATAAAGAAAACCATAGAACTCTTGAGAAGGTTCTGAATAAGAATAATTTTGAAAAACGTTGGCAAAAGCATCACTAAAACCTTCGCTACTGAGATTTGACTTCTGAGGGGGGTTGCGGGACTTTGAATTTAGCACCTCATAAACTACCTCCCAGCAAACCTTTGACTTATTTGGGGCCAAGTTTATACGGCTATCATTAGAGTGACGAGAAGCACGAATCAAAGCCATCCTATATTTATTCCGGCTGTTTTGTGCTAAGATTTTGAAATCAGGTTTGTCCGGAGAAAGTGAGAGATCTCTGAAATAGTGATACGCGCTACGCAGTCCCAAGATTTCCTCCGTAAAAACGCCTAATTTGCAAAGGTTTTTACAACACTGTGCAATATTTCTGTACGTGATTTAGTCCAGAGCACCGGAAACATCTCGCGACCCTAATGTAGTCCTCGACTGTGCACGAACTCCATGCCAAAAATACTTTCCCCAATTTTAGCATCTTCTTCCGAAGATTAGGGCTCACTTCTACAACCCAGTTAGTCATCAGCCCGTCTCTTTTCCCGAATTTGAACGCCAGTTTCAGTTGCTCGTTTATTTCATTTTCTTCCAGTTGATTAAAAGTTTAATGAGACTTTTTTTATTTCCTCATCAGTTAACGCTGATGGGACTCCATAAATGGCCAGCCGAGGCAGTTTTTTTGTTGGCAAAGACGCAATAAGGCCAATATCTTTGAGCTTCGGGTTCTCCAAAATTTTCTTGACATCCTGCTTTTCCGCACCTCTAATTAATATCCCGTTTTTGCCTAAACTCCTGACCGAAGTGATCTTAACGCCCTCATCCACAGGGTTGAGAACCGCCTTAATTTCCTGCTTAATTTCTTCTGATTTTTTCCCCGAACTTTTATCTTGCGGGTAAATTGCCACACTGTTATTAATTTTGACTGGTTTTTCCATCTGCCTGGTTTTCACTATGTTCGCAAAGGTTACCGACTCAGGGGTTTTATCCCTAGAAATGAGGTCCAAAATGTTAATAGTATTAGCCTCTATGGAGTTGCAGGTGATCTTATGTGCTTCTTTTATAGCTTGATATTGACCATAGTAAACGTGCACTTGCCGAGTCAGTTCATTTGTTGCCGATAAGAGGTTGTTGAAATAAATGGAAAGCTGTTCATACGCCTTTTTCGTTACCTTGGCTCTATCATCAGCGCAGAATTGCGTAAACGCTTGGTGGTTTGCCGTTATTTGCTTGGTGATACTGTGAGTCCATTCTTCAAAAGTCACCGTAGTTTTTCTAGGGGTTTCTGTAGCCGGAGTCTCAGCCATCGTCGGTCACAGCGAGTTCACGCAGCGATGCCCGTGAGTCCACCGTCGCACCGAAGGGATTACCACAGAATGTTTATATAACAATGCTCGCGCTCTGGTATGTTTCCTCGTTGGAATCTGAGAGAGAACTGAGTCTAACTCTGAGTCTGAATCAACATTGAGGTTAAGTTTTTGTCCTTTTTTTACAGGCGTCAACTGAGCATTGTCATTTTTGTTTGAATGGCAATCCCTGTCCGGTTTAATGTTAATCCCTTGAGAAGCATTTGGCCGTTCGTTTTTCTCGGGAGGGTCTTCTGAATACTCTTCACTTGAAGGGGTGCAGATATCGTTCTCAGGATCGTATGACTGATCTCGATCATCACCCGAATCTGTGTTGGAAGAAGGCTTGAACTCGAAGATGAGGAACTTGCTGGGACGACCACCAGTTCCGCGCCATGAATAGATTCGCCCTACCAGTTCCGCGCTAAAGGCTGTTGAAAAACATTCGACTCAGCGCAAGAAAAAAAAAAAAAGAATTCGCAGAATCAATATCTTCTACGGTTGCTAGCCTGATGAGGCCAAGAGCCACAGCTGCCGAATTAGCAACGTCACGCGGGCTCTATGAAAAATTCTCCGTGACCTTCCTTTTGGCCGAATTCGCTATTGCTTGTCTAGGGGTAACTGAAACTTCCCGGTCATCCCTAAATTTAAAACCTTGATAAAATACGAGCCGCTTCCCCTTTTCACTATAAATTATTTCCACTCGGCTCATCCTGGAATAATGGATTTATAACGGCACACGCGCACGGGAGGTAATCAAAACGACACTGACGTGGAATCGGAGACATAAAAAAGGCTACTTGTATACTACGTATAAAAGGGGACAGGGTGGCCCTGTGCACTAAGGCGACAGAGCTTCGTCTGTTTACAAATCAGTCGGCGCGCTGATCAGCCTGGTTCAAATCCGGGGACGAACACCAATGTTTGACCAAAAGTCAATCACGTGTTGTAAATACCTGTCTTGTTGGCAGACAATTCACCTCTGAACTCAAGTTTATGTGAATCCTTTCCCTGGAGCAAGATTTTCTAAAGCGTTTCAACGTACAAGTGCGGTGTCGGCTCCTGCCCCAATTGTGAGAACCGAAAATGGTTAAACACAAAAAAATCCCACTTTACTTTACTTTATACTACGTATAAACAAGTTAGCAGAGCATTGAAGTTTGATATCCCACAGCTGAGTCTGGGGTTCCCTTCGCGCGGAACTGGCATTAACTTTTGGGTCAAACTCGGCGCGGAACTGGTCGGCTTAAGAGCACCGATTTTGAGGATTTGCGCGGAACTGGAGTTTTCCCACTTGCTGATGAGGTTCTTATGCGCTTCTGTCCTACTGTGCTGTGATCTGGTCCAGGTGGGAGTGGTTTTTGAGGAATAGAATCCCCTGCCAAAAAAGAAAGTTCTTGTGAATTGGTGATAGGTTGTGGTATTTTAGAGATCATCTAAATCAAATCAAATAATACCTAGTTTCGTTTTGTACGGTAAATTCACAGGTAAAAAAGTAGGAAGAGAAATCTCACCATCGTTCTTCAGATTGGACGATTGGACAGAGTCTGGAGCAGCTTGGGCTGGTGTAGTAATATCAGGAGATGGATCGTCACCTTAAAGACGGAAAAAACGCTGCAAATTTTACACAAGAGTTTATTATTCTTTGATATAGGTTATAGTAATTTAATTTTGTCAATGAAAAAAAATTAAAAAATTTTTTTGGATTTTTATATTTCAAAAAAAAATTTTTTTTGGGGGGGATTTTTTTTTTTTCAAAAATTATGTATTTTTTACTCGAAAAACATTTAACCTCCTGGGATTCTTCAAAAATCCCATTTTTAGCCCCATGAAAGCCCTATAGATCGCGACAGTGAAATCGGATCGTTCCGGGACCCCCAAAAATGGATTCTACGTCCAAAAATACTTCGAAAACGACACCTAACTCGATCCCATACCCCAAAGCCTTCAAAAAACCCCACCCGTAGCCCCATTATAGCCCCATAGTGCCCCACGGGTTTGGGTGATCGGACTGAAAACCTTGCGGGCACAACTAGATGGTAAACCAAGTATTTTGTCAAAATTTCAGATTTTTAAAAAAATTCCTACTGCCCAAAACGGCCTGGACGGCGGACGGCGTACGGCGGACGGCGGACGGCGTACGGCGGACGGCGGACGGCGTACGGCGGACGGCGGACGGACATTTCGGATTTTGAATGGAGACCTCTTGAAACGGATAATGTCAAATTTTGAGGCCGATCGGAGTCGTCGACCCCCGTCGCGAATACATAGGTGTATTATTCCAAGAATAATAAACCAAAAACGATACATGGAATTTTATGAAAAGGATTGGCTAGTCTGATCATCCAAATTTGGATTTATATAGGTACTGTATTAATACATTATATAAATTGAATTACTTTACGGAAATGTGAAAGAAAACCTACTTTGGGGAATGGAACTTGACTCGAGTGCCATTTGAACCAACATTTCCCCTCTGCTGCTTGGTCCCAACTTCAACTGCCTGTGAAGAATTACCACAAATAGAGACACAATTAGATATAATACGCGCCAATGAACCTCACGCTAGTGTCATAACTGGAAATACACTGCCAAGGAGATGGCACAGCAGCTTCCTCGTTACAATCAAAGTGACACCATAATAATGCGCTGAGCGTACCCCTGATTCAATCTTAATGAAACTGATAGGGGACCATGTAGAGCTATACGCACACAATTCCTGAAATTTTGATTGAAATCCGATCAAAATTGTGGAAGTTATGCCTGTTTCAAGAATTTCACGTTAGCGCATGCGCAGAGCGTACCGCTGATTCAATTTTGGTTTATTATTCTTGGAATAATACACCCATGTTTTCGCGACGCGGGTCGACGACTCCGATCGGCCTCAAAATTTGACATTATCCGTTTCAAGAGGTCTACATTCAAAATCCGAAATGTCCGTCCGCCGTCCGCGTACGCCGTCCGCCGTCCGCGTACGCCGTCCGCCGTACGCCGTACGCCGTCCGCCGTCCGGGCCGTTTTGGGCAGTAGGAATTTTTTTAAAAATCTGAAATTTTGATAAAATACTAAGTATTTTATCAAAATTTCAGATAAACCAAGATAAGATAGATAAGATAGATAAGATAGATAAACCAAGTCTTGGTTTACCATCTAGTTGTGCCCGCAAGGTTTTCAGTCCGATCGCCCAAACCCGTGGGGCGCTCTGGGGCTATAATGGGGCTACCGGAGGGGTTTTTTGAAGGCTTTTAGCTATGGGATCGAGTTAGGTGTCGTTTTCGAAGTATTTTTGGACGTAGAATCCATTTTTTGGGGTCCCGGAACGATCCGATTTCACTGGGGCGATCTTTAGGGCTTTCATGGGGCTAAAAATGGGATTTTTGAAGGATCCCAGGATGTTAAATATTTTTTGAGTAAAAAATACAGAATTTTTGAAAAAACACATTTTTGAACAAAAAAATCCAAAAAAAAAATTTTTTTGAAATAAAGATTAAAAAAAAAAATTTTTTTTAAATTTTTCCATTGACAGAATTTAATTTCTGCACAAGTAACCTATATCAAAGAATAATAAACCCTTGTGTAAAATTTGCAGCGTTTTTACCCAAAGCCTGGGTAATCATCTAGGGCACAACCCGCGTAATCCCTGAAAATTTCATCAAAATCGGATCAATATTGGCTGAAATCCCCACTCCTTCCCTTCTTTAGGGAAGGAGAGGGGGTTGAAGGAGGGGAAAACGGAAAAAATCCTTGAGGGCGCTCAACCTATCACGTACATCATTTTTGAATTTCTCGAGAGTTTCAAGAATATATATATATAAATTACGTTCGCGCATGCGCAGGGAGTACCACTGATTCAATCGTGATGAAACTGATAGGGAAGCATCTAGGGCTATATCCACACAATTCCTGAAAATTTGATTGAAATCCGATCAAAATTGTAGGAGTTATGGCTGTGGCAAGGATATTACGTTCGCGCATGCGCTGAGCGTACCGCTGATTCAATCGTGATGAAACTGACAGGGTACCATCTAGAGCTATACGCACACAATTCCTGAA
The DNA here is from genome assembly GCA_955831195.1 of Pilophorus perplexus. Lineage (NCBI taxonomy): Eukaryota > Metazoa > Arthropoda > Insecta > Hemiptera > Miridae > Pilophorus > Pilophorus perplexus. The sequence continues at coordinate 30,631,925 of OY037014.1, forward strand.
AATTTGATTGAAATCCGATCAAAATTGAGAAAGTTATGCCTGTTTCAAGAATTTCACGTTAGCGCATGCGCAGAGCGTACCGCTGATTCAATTGTGCTGAAATTCGTATGGGACCTCAAGGAGCCTGATCCGCATAATCCCTCAAAATTTGAGCTAAATTCATTCAAAATTGTGGAAATTATGGCTGTAACAAGGAAATGCGGACAGACCGACAGACCCACAGACCGACAGACACGGAACCAAATTTGTTCAGTAGGCTATGAAACGCAAAATGCGAGTGGAAATTTTAAATTCGGACAACAAAAATTTTTTTTCTCCCGAAAGTGAACACAAGGCTTCCGCTGCTTCGCAGACTCGGAAGCAAAAGGACAAACAAGAGTGGGAAAAGGAAATCAGTAATAAAGGCACATTTTGGGAAGTGACAACAAAAATCAGAAATATTTTTTGCAATAGAGGCACATTTAGAGTTTGCTCTTTCATGAAGCCATTCCATGAAGGGAGCCTTTTCATGAACAATGGCATATCTAAAAATAAAACTTGGTAAAATAACTTACCTACTTTTTCTCGCATAGCGACATCTTTCGAAATAATCCGTTTTTGAAGAAAACAAGGATTCCTCGGTGACATCAAATTTTGGTGGCATACTGAGAAGTGACAGTGTTGCCAATAACCTTTTCATCGTCATGGTGGTGGATGACAAATAACTCACCGCCATCAAGTGGCGAGTGTTGGAAGAGCAAAATTTCTGCTCTTCCAACACTCGCCAAGTGATGGCGGGTCATTTAATGACCCTCATGCAGTAGATGCAGGCACACCAGAAGAGCCGATTTTTGCCGGAAACGCGAAAAAGTGGAATTTTGACTTATGACACTCTTGCAGCAAGTGAGCGAAATATTTTTCAAGTAAAAACAAAGAATTTCTGAAAAAGAAAAAAAACCATTTTGAAAAAAAAAAATTTCCAAAATTTTTTCCATTGACACAGAATTAAATTTTACCATTCGGGGGGGGGGGGGGGGGGCTATGGGGCTAAAATGAGGCTACGGGAGGGGTTTTTTGAAGGCTTATGGCTATGGGATCGAGCCAGGTGTCGTTTTCGAAGTATTTTCGGACGGAAAATCCGTTGTTTGGGGTCCTGCAACGTTCCGATTTCACTGTTGCGATCTAGAGGGCTTTCATGGGGCTAGAAATGAGATTTTTGATGGATCCCAGGTGGTCAAATATTTTATCATTGAATAATGATTTACAGGGCATTCTTTTCCCGTCACGACATGAAAAGCGTCACTCAACATAATCGCGAAAACTATACCTAATCCATGATTGGTCTGTAAGGAAGTTTGCCGGGTGGTTACAAGTAGAGGGTAGAAATCTCAAGAGTTTAGAATGAGGCCTAAAATGAATCATTATTAAATGATCTGACTGTAGAACCATGGGTCTACCGTCCGTTTTGTAGCGCAACCTTTTTCCAAAAACGCTGCAAATTTTACACAAGGGTTTATTATTCTTTGATATAGGTTACTTGTGCAAAAATTATTAGGTACCTACTGCGTCAAAAGAAAAAAAATTTGGAAAAAAGTTTTTTGATTTTTTTTTCCAAACGTCCACGTCCACGTCTACGTCCAAAAATACTTCAAAACGACACCTAACTCGATCCCATAGCTCAAAGCCTTCAAAACACCCCTCCCGTAGCCCCATTTTAGCCCCATAGCGCCCCACGGGTTTAGGCGATCGGGCTGAAAACCTTGCGGGCACAACTAGATGGTAAACCAAGTATTTTGTAAAAATTTCAGATTTTTAAAAAAAATCCTACTGCCCAAAACGGCCCGGATGGCGTACGGCGTACGGCGGACGGACATTTCGGATTTAGAATGTAGACCTCTTGAAACGGATTATGTCAAATTTTGAGGCCGATCCGAGTCGTCGACCCCCGTCGCGAAAACATTGGTGTAGGTGAGCGCACCTTTCCATTTTTGGTTTATTATTCTTGGAATAATACACCTATGTTTTCGCGATGGAGGTTGACGACTCTGGTCGGCCTCAAAATTTGACATTATCCGTTTCAAGAGGTCTAGATTCGGACGTAGATTCCATTTTTTGGGGTCCCGCACCGATCCGACTTCACTGTTGCGATCTATAGCGCTTGTATGGGGCTACAATTGAAATTTTTTTTGTGGATCCCAGGAGGTCAAAAACAGGTAAAAAACAATAAAAATTTCAAAAAATTCAAAAAAAAATTCATTTCAAATATAAAAATGAAAAAAAATTTGAATTTTTTTTCTTTGACACAGAATTTAATTTCTGCACAAGTAACCTATATCAAAGAATAATAAACCCTTGTGTAAAATTTGCAGCGTTTTGGTTTATTGTCATACAATAATATAAAATTGTGTTGGCCGACGGTAGCCGTGTGGTAGCCGTGTGGTTTGTTGGTACGGGATAACGCGTTCCCGAGTGAGTTTTTTCACTTTCCGCTCGCTGGCCGTTTAGTGGGTCGAAAAAATCATACATCATACAATAATATAAAATTGTGTTGGCCGACGGTAGCCGTGTGGTAGCCTTGTGGTTTGTTTATTTATTTTTATTTATTTATTTATTTATTTCCATTACAAGTACAAAACATAGATACATTCAATAGTACTTGGTGGGTAAATGTTTGACACTACCCACCAACATGAACAGGTTTATTGTATACATCGGGGCACATCAACTAGTACGAACCAGGGAAATGGGTACCCATTTTCCAGCCCCCCCTATGTGCCTAAATGCTATTGGAAAAATTAATCCTCCATATGAGCCTAGGCTCGTGTTGGAGGATGAGTTTTTGTTCTCAGTCGACCCACTCAATACAATAGATAGGTATGTCATATTAATAATTAATACAGAGAATTTAAGAATACAGAATACACAACAATATTATCAGAGATAAAAGATATCATACAATAATATAAAATTGTGTTGGCCGACGGCCGACGGCCGTGTGGTAGCCGTGTGGTTTGTTGGTACGGGATAACGCGTTCCCGAGTGAGTTTTTTCACTTTCCGCTCGCTGGCCGTTTAGGGGGTCGAAAAAATTACGAAAAAATACGAGCCGTATAGATCAGAACTGGAGGAAGACGTCGGTCAAATCGTAAATCCGAAATTCGCCCGGGAAATTCGTCGAAAATTCGTCGAAAAATCTTCTTTCTCCCGTTTGTCCTACGTTTTCCACTTTCAACTCGCGCTAAAGCCCGTTTAAGGGGTCGAAAAAATTACGAAAAAATACGAGCCATATAGATCAGACCTGGAGGTAGACGTCGGTCAAATCGAAAATCCGAAATTTGCCCGGGAAATTCGTCGAAAAATCGTCTTTCTCGCGTTCGTCCCACGTTTTTTCGGGTTCAAAAATACCCAGTAAGGAGCCATTTTTTGGGTATGGTATCCGCGAGCCAAATGCGCGCCAAAATATGGCCAATCCGATTCCGAAGTCGGATTTCAAAAAAAACGAGGGGGAGGGGGCGATTTCACGGTGAGAAGACAATTGGATCGTTTTAATTCGCGCGGGGCCAGGGAAAATTCGTCGAAAAATCGTCTTTCTCCCGTTTGTCCTACGTTTTCCACTTTCAACTCGCGCCAAAGCCCGTTTAAGGGGTCGAAAAAATTACGAAAAAATACCAGCCTTATAGATCAGACCTGGAGGAAGACGTCGGTCAAATCGTAATTCGGAAATTCGCCCGGGAAATTCGCCGGAAATTCGTCGAAAAATCGTCTTTCTCGCGTTTGTCCCACGTTTTTTCGGGTTCAAAATTACCCAGTAAGGAGCCATTTTTTGGGTATGGTATCCGCGAGCCAAATGCGCGCCAAAATATGGCGAATCCGATTCCGAAGTCGGATTTCAAAAAAACCGAGGGGGAGGGGGCGATTTCACGGTGAGAAGACAATTGGATCGTTTTAATTCGCGCGGGGCCAGGGATCTTAGAAAACGGAGGGTCCAGGGAACTTTGATAGATGGAGAGGCCTTTATTTAAAAAAAGTTGAATTGAATTAAAAATAATGATTTCCTAAACGGTAAGCCCTAAAAATACGCCGATTTTTTCTATCGTCTCTGCTACGAATAGGAGGGGCCGAGCGGAGCGAGGCCTTATGTCTGAGTAGGGGTTTGAACGTGTCCATCGATGCTACGCACCCCACAGGCGGCAATACACCCCACAGGCGGCAATACACCCCACTAGGGGAGCGAGCGAAGCGAGCCAGAGAGACTAGTTATGATATAAAATGTATATTAGGTACATTCTAAAATAAAGCAGCAATATAATGGCAGGCACTTAGAAAAAGTAATCATTAGATAATAGAAAACTGACCATGGCTTTTCTTAAATACTTGTTGAATTTTGAATGTAATAGCTTTTCTCGTAGCTTTGAGGGTAGAGCATTAAAGCATTTTATACCTTGATGTATATAAGAATTTTGGGCAAAAGAGGTTCGATAAAAAGGGTATTCAATGCGACTGTCATTTTTAAATCTGGTGTTTTGGCTATGAACAGGTAAAGTATAATGTTTCGTTTTTATTATTTGTATAATGCCATTCAGCCGAACAAGCTTCAGAAAAGGAAGAACCCCCAATTCAGAGAAGAGGGGAGAGGTATGTTCGTATCGCCCTCTCTTGCAAATTGTTCGGATAATGGCTTTTTGAGTCTTAATTACTGGTTCTAGGTGCGAAAAGTACGTGCTGCTCCAGATAGGCAAGCAGTATGTTAGCACTGATTCAACAAGAGCAAAATATACTTTCTTTAGGAGATACTTATTTAAGATTCGGGACAATTTATAAAATATATATAGTAATTTTCTTAATTTTGCGTTAATTTTATGGATGTGGACCGTAAATTTCATTTGTGTATCAAAGTTAATTCCAAGGTATTTGGCGGAATAGCTTTGCCTAACAGGGCAGCACGCCTCGCAAGTCGAACCATCGCATTCAAGCGAGTGAATATGAATGTCCTCCAGCTCAGGAAGATTCCGCGGATCAATACAAAAAGGCACGAAGGTAGTTTTGTCTACGTTCAGTGTCAGCTTATTACAGGACATCCAGTTAAATAGAGTGTTTATAGCATTATCCGCCTTTTTCCGTGTTTCACTCCATGAGCCAGCTGAACAGTAGAAAACAGTATCGTCCGCAAATAGCAGGACCTTTCCCGGTAAATCAAGCTCAGATATATCATTAATATAAATAATAAACGCGATAGGTCCAAGGACAGTACCTTGCGGCACCGAGTAAGGCCCCAGTGAGACTTCTTCGCTTCTCACACCATTCACCTGGACAATTTGCCTTCTGTCTTTCAAATAACTTCTGAACCATTGTAGTGCAGTGTCAACAATGCCCAATTTGTACATTTTTTGGAAAAGAATGTCATGCGAAATTGTATCAAAAGCTTTAGCCTGATCTAAGAAAACTGCTAAGGGTTTACGCCCTGCGTCCAAGTCTTCCATAATGGAATTATACAAATTACAAGCAGCATCTTGCGTACTACGATTATTTCTGAATCCAAATTGTGCTTCTGTGAGCAGATGGTTTGTTTCCAAGAACAGAACTAGCTGTTCTTTGACACACTTTCCAAAAAGCTTTGCAATACAAGAGACCAGGCTGATGGGGCGATAGTTGTTACATTTATCTTCAGGGCCTGATTTATGAATGGGCGAAACAATAGCTAGCTTCAAGATTTCAGGAAATTTTCCAGAGTTTAGACTTCGATTAATAAGAATATGTAAAGGCTTACTGACTGAGTCTTTGCCAAATTTCAAGATTCCTGCTGTAACTCCATCAAAACCAGGACTGGATCCACCTTTTAGTGAATCAATACAATTTTTGACCTGAGTTTCAGTGACTTCTTTAAAACGAGATAACAAACTCCCGTCTTTACGCTCTCCAGGGATCACCAGTTGCCTTCGGGATAACGCGTTCCCGAGTGAGTTTTTTCACTTTCCGCTCGCTGGCCGTTTAGTGGGTCGAAAAAATTACGAAAAAATACGAGCCGTATAGATCAGAACTGGAGGAAGACGTCGGTCAAATCGTAAATCCGAAATTCGCCCGGGAAATTCGTCGAAAATTCGTCGAAAAATCGTCTTTCTCCCGTTTGTCCTACGTTTTCCACTTTCAACTCGCGCCAAAGCCCGTTTAAGGGGTCGAAAAAATTACGAAAAAATACGAGCCGTATAGATCAGACCTGGAGGTAGACGTCGGTCAAATCGAAAATCCGAAATTCGCCCGGGAAATTCGTCGAAAAATCGTCTTTCTCGCGTTTGTCCCACGTTTTTTCGGGTTCAAAAAGACCCAGTAAGGAGCCATTTTTTGGGTATGGTATCCGCGAGCCAAATGCGCGCCAAAATATGGCCAATCCAATTCCGAAGTCGGATTTCAAAAAAACCGAGGGGGAGGGGGTGATTTCACTGTGAGAAGACAATTGGATCGTTTTAATTCGCTCGGGGCCAGGGAAAATTCGTCGAAAAATCGTCTTTCTCCCGTTTGTCCTACGTTTTCCACTTTCAACTCGCGCCAAAGCCCGTTTAAGGGGTCGAAAAAATTACGAAAAAATACCAGCCGTATAGATCAGACCTGGAGGAAGACGTCGGTCAAATCGTAATTCGGAAATTCGCCCGGGAAATTCGCCGGAAATTCGTCGAAAAATCGTTTTTCTCGCGTTTGTCCCGCGTTTTTTCGGGTTCAAAAATACCCAGTAAGGAGCCATTTTTTGGGTATGGTATCCGCGAGCCAAATGCGCGCCAAAATATGGCCAATCCGATTCCGAAGTCGGATTTCAAAAAAACCGAGGGGGAAGGGGCGATTTCACGGTGAGAAGACAATTGGATCGTTTTAATTCGTGCGGGGCCAGGGATCTTAGAAAACGGAGGGTCCAGGGAACTTTGATAGATGGAGAGGCCTTTATTTAAAAAAAGTTGAATTGAATTAAAAATAATAATTTCCTAAACGGTAAGCCCTAAAAATACGCCGATTTTTTCTATCGTCTCTGCTACGAATAGGAGGGGCCGAGCGGAGCGAGGCCTTATGTCTGAGTAGGGGTTTGAACGTGTCCATCTATGCTACGCACCCCACAGGCGGCAATACACCCCACAGGCGGCAATACACCCCACTAGGGGAGCGAGCGAAGCGAGCCAGAGAGACTAGTTAATAATAGAATTCTTGGAATAATACACCTATGTTTTCGCGACGGAGGTCGATGACTCGGATCGTCCTCAAAATTTGACATTATCCGTTTCAAGAGGTCTGCATTTTAATTCCGAAATGTCCGTCCGCCGTCTGCCATACGCCGTACGCCGTCCCCGCTGTACAGAGCTTCTTAGGTTGTTTCTAAGGCCATCTCTGACCCATAACAACCTTTCTCGTTCCTTCTGCTCTCTTTCTTCCCCTAGGGGAAGTGCACTTATGTTGCTTAAATCTTTTTGATCTTCAGCTCTCCCCTAGGGGGAGTAAAGCGGGCCCTCCTGTCCCCACCTGTGGTAGCCACACCATTCTGGTGTGCCCGGGATGGGCCAACGTGGAGGTGCGGGGTTTTAAAGGAGGTCTTTTTCAAATTTAAGTGGCTCGAAATTCATTGGGACAGGAGTCATCGCAGCGGACCTACCTACTATTTCACCTCTTCTCATAACTTGTGGTGTTCGGGTCATTGGTGGCTGCGGAATATTCCATATGCAGCAGACCGTACCTACTCTTCTGCCTCTTCTTGTAGCTTGCAGTTTTCAGATCATGGGTGGCTGCCAACTGCAACAGACCATACCTACTCTTCTGCCTCTTCTTGTAACCTGCAGTTTTCGGATCCTCGGTGGTTGCTCTCTCCACTTTTGCTTGTCTGGTGGAGGGCGAGTACTTCTATAAAATTTCCTCCCCCTACACTAACACGACTAGCCTAGACAAAAATAAAATCTGAACATACATACAATGACGCACACGACACTTGAAGACACATACAATGACACACATATCACAGTCATTTTCTCCTAATCTATGCTCATTCTCGCACACCTTTCATTCACTTCATGCATTCTAGCCCAGTGAGACGGGGGAAAACCCACCGGTCCCGCGCCCAACCCTTCCTAATGTGGCCCTCCTGGTTCCCGTCTTGTAGGGTCTCCCGTTTGTTAACACCGGGCTCAGGCAATTTCTCTCCTGGCCTTTAAGCAAAGTGAAAAAGAATTCGATTTACCAGGAGCAGAGCGGGAGAAACTGAAAAATCCTGAACTTCAAGTGTAACAATAATTAGTTTAATTATGAACAATACGAGTGTGTCCTACCTATGGGCCCTTTGTTGGTAAAATTAAGTTTAACTTATCAAGAAATAAAATGTTATTTCGTGAACCAATACAATTGAATTTAACTAGTTGGGTCTTATCTGGTGGTAGGACGATGGTCGCCGACGAGATCCGACTGTAGACGACGGTACCGAAGGGTTTGAAATTCGGGGCAATGGCAAGACGAATTGATGTTGGTAATCTGGTATTACTGGTAAGATTCTGGGAATATTCTGCCGTCTTCGCACCTGCACAGAGAAGGAGGAGGATCCATTTATTTTTACGAGAATGGAATGGACGAACACCCCCACCTCGCCTCAAAGGGTTTGGACACTCACCAAATTTCGTGATGATAGAGTGGACGAGAAATCCTGAGGGAAATCGTTCCCTGGAGCGGCTGGTATGGAGAAGACGATTCCGTCGAATTTTAGCGAAAATGCTCGGAAAAATGTTGCCGTCGATCTTTGTCGTTTGAAAAGAGAAATACTGAGCTCTCTATGGCGTGACAAACGACGTGGCACTGACGTCAGACACCGGCCGGCAGGATCACAAGGTGAGGGAAGTGAGTGCTGGAGGAGGGTTGGGGGGGGGGGGGCTTCCGCCTCTTGCAGGTGTTCAGGTGTGTTGAATCGGTAGCGCTGAGATAAGATGGGCGAAGATCGAGAGGTCAGAGTTGAAGATGCAGAGAAACGAAAGAATATTGGAATATTGTTCGGTCCCGAACACCGTTTTTTAGGGTTTTCCAGCGCCATAAGGGCCGGGCAGCCCCTAAAATCAATAAAATGCAAAATAAATAAATAAATAAATCCAAAATTAACCTAAAGGTATGCTGCCTCGCTGACCTGTAGGTTCCCCCCCATCCACACTTGCCTCCTCATACTCTCCATTCGTATCAGTAGCCTAGTATCACAATCTTACTTATCAAAATTCATATATCCCAACCAAACATCACAGTCGTTCCCTAACCTAATTAAATGAATACCTAAAAATAATATCACTCATGAAATCACAGCCTAGCCTTATGCCCTAAACATTCACACATCCTTTCACTCAATAAATTAATTATACAATCATTCACACTGGGGAACTGGAGTACTACGCCGTCCGCCGTCCAAGCCGTTTTGGGCAGTAGGAATTTGTTCAAAAATCTGAAATTTTGACAAAATACTTGGTTTACGATCTAGGTGTGCCCGCAAGGTTTTCAGTCCGATCGCCCAAACCCGTGGGGCGCTATGGGGCTACGGGAGGGGTTTTTTGAAGGCTCTTAGCTATGGGGTCGAGTTAGGAGTTAGGAGTACTCACGTACTGCGGGTGTACTCACGTGGTTTCTGTCTGGGTGTACTGAAGTCATGCGGGTGTACTCACGTACTGCCTTTCACCGCTCGGGTGTACTCGTGCGTTTTCCGGTGCCCGCAAGGTTTTCAGTCCGATCGCTCAAACCCGTGGGGCGCTATGGGGCTAAAATGGGGCTTTTTTCCGCGGTTTGAATGTTGTATTTTTAATAATTCTCTGCATTTTACACAAGTATGTCATACTTTTGTGGTCTATTCACAGAAACCGCGATGGGCGTGGACAAGAAAGCCCAAGACAATGGATATGACTACGCTATGGCGGTCATGAAGTAAGGAAAGCATTTTACGTTCAAAGATTTTTATCAGTTGAGTAAGTTGAACTAAATGAATGGTCTTTTTCTGTTTAGAATGTGTGACATACTTCATCTCCGTCAGACGAAACTCTGGATGCGACCGAATTTGTTGTTCAAGCTGTCGTCGTACGGGGCGCTCCAGAAGAGATTGTTGGCGACAATTCACGGGCTCACAACCAAGGTATATTTGACGATATTTGACGAGCTGCAAACAAGCTAAAATTTGAAAATTGGCAGCAATGTTAACTGTGTTGCTGTTCTTCTTCTTCTTCTTCAGGTTGTTAAAATACGCAAAGAGGAACACAAAAGCGGCAAAATCAATACGGAAGAGCTAACCAAGGAAATCGACTCCGCCGACCAACCGACTGTCGACGGTTATTCTTTCGGGCAAAGCAAAGGGCTCAAGGACGACATCGACGAGGACATCGGCGAAAAGAAGAGGTTGGCTTTCCTCGACCTCCTCATCGCCGGGTCCCAACAAGGCGTCGTCCTCAACGACATCGAAATTCAAAATCAGGTCGACACTATCATGTTTGAAGTGAGTATGCAGGCTTGATAGAGATTTAGAATCTCTTTTTAGATTCTCTCAATGGGCTAGGGAACAAGGTCAGAGAAATGGGAAAATTCGGCCGAACGTAGTTGAACTAATGATGAACAAAGTACCTAGGTAGGTACTCATTACAGTTAGCACTGAGAAATTAGGTGTCTGAGTAGAGGAAATATCTAGTGAACGTTTGGCGTTTTGAATTTTCCCCGGGAGTTGAACTAACCCGCCAGAGTGCACTCGCACAAAAAGTAGAAAGTGTACAAAAAATCTCTTTTTTTTTGTTATGTTATGTTGGTGAACATGAATATGGTCACAAACGTCTAGCCCCTGAGCCAATCCTTAGTTTGGTTTCCTGCCGCTAGTGGTTTGTGGCGCAACGCCACTGGCGCTGCAGTCAGCACGCCCCATTTCCCTCGCATTTTGACATTTCGGCATGTTTCCTCTATTCCCTCCTGGAAGCCTAAAGGGTAAGTGGAGGGGGATTATTGGGTACGAAACGGAGATGCTGGATGAAACAATCCAATACAATACAATACAATTTTATTTTCCAGTTAAAAATGGATACAACAACTCAATATAACAATTTAATGGCATTTATACATATGCATGTGTGGCTGCTTTATAAAAGATATGGGAGGTTATTATACCCATTTCAGCTGGAAACCCACCAAGGCAGAGCCTGAATGTGGGCAATCGTCCATTGGGTTAGTTACAGGCTTAGACGAGATCAATCACGAGACGTTGCCGACAGCTCATGAGTACAAGTAGCGCTTCATCTGCGGAGCGTAGAGGAACTTATGTTATCACTCTTGTCAGCTGTGTCTCATTCTTGTCTTCAATTTCAGTAACTGTTATAGGAACTGTTCCTATTTCGTCAATAATGTGATCATCTAGTTGATATAATAATATTATAATATATTATATTATAGATATCATAATTAAGATTATATATTATGTCATATTACTTATTATTATATAATATTATTTATTATTATATAATATATAATCTTAATTATAATTAAGATTATAGGACCTATTATATATCGATTATATACCTGGTATATTATATAATCTTAATTATAATTTCGCGACGGAGGGCGACGACTCCGATAGGCCTCGAAATTTGACATTATCCGTTTCAACTGGTCTAGATTCTAAATCCGAAATGTCCGTCCGCCGTACGCCGTCCGGGCCGTTTTGAGGGTAATAGGAATTTTTTTTTAAATCTGAAATTTTGACAAAATAGGTACTTGGTTTACCATCTAGTTGTGCCCGCGAGGTTTTCAGCCCGATCGGCCAAACCCGTGGGGCGCTATGGGGCTAAAATGGGGCTACGAGATTGGTTTTTTGAAGGCTTTTAGCTATGCGATCGAGTTAGGTGTCGTTTTTGAAGTATTTTTGGACGTACCTAGAATCCATTTTTGGGGGTCCCGGAACGATCCGATATCACTGTGGCGATCTACAGGGCTTTCTTGGAGCTAAAAATGGGATTTTTGAAGGATCCCAGGAGGTTAAATATTTTTCGAGTAAAAAATAAAGAATTTTCGAAACAAAAAAAATCAACAAAAAAATTTTTTTGTTGAGATATAACAATCCCAAAATTTTTTTAAATTTTTTCATTGACAGAGTTATATTTCTGCACAAGTAATGTATATCAAAGAATAAGAGTCTTAAAATTGAAACCACGACATGAAATGTGACGACCACGACATCACATTGTAATCTCCAAGACTGCATAGGGGAAGGAGGGGTAATGCCGTGCACTTAACTTTGGAACACTACAGTTAAGGGACAGAACGTCATAGAAATATTTTTTTTACATGAATGGATTCAAAATTTATTCTATTTTAAGTGGGCAAGAGTTTTTCCACCTAAAATGTTTCTTAAAAGAACAATAGTCAAAAAGGTGGAAAAAGGTCTTTGGGCGGCATTACCCGCACTCTGGGGTAATGCCGCCCACCCCTTGTGTAATGCCGTGCACCCCTTGGGTAATGCCGTGCGCTGAATTTTCAGGGTTAATGTAGGTATTTATAACAGCAATAAACATAAAAACTATCAATAAACTTTATTTAAAACGAACAATGGCTAGAAAAATGACTACAGAAACGAAATGGTAAATAATTGACTCCTTGAAAAAGTAGGAGGGTGAGGTGGGGCAAGATCGACTTTTGCCTCTATTTATCGCCTTGACTCCTCTAGAAAATTAATATTGACCACATGTAAATTTGCCAGATGTCTTCTGTCAGCTGGAAAAATTGTTTTGTCCAAACATATGGTAGGATCGAGTGCGTTGAGCGCCAAAAAATACATGTTCACGATGGTATTTTACCCATTAAAAGTCTTATTTCTGTGGAAATTGCTATTCCAGTCGTTTGGAAATGGAGTTCGAAAATGTTTCTACTTTCTAGAAATCGTTTGGTTTTAAATTTTACCAAGAAACTAGCATTTCTGTCGTTGTATACAACGTTTCTATTGAAACTTCCTGCGATATTTCATCATGACCGGGGCAAGTTCGCCTTGCATTTTCAGCCAACTAATGAGAAAATTCTTCCCTATCCCACAGCTATTTTAAATTTTAATTAATGTTTAGGCTTATTGAGCACGCTTATCTTTGCTTTAGAATGCTTTGCGTGGTCTGCAATAAAGATAATCAATTAAGAAAATCGTGAACGATCCAAAAGACTTCCATAGGCGAACTTGTCCCGGCCTCTGGGGCAAGATCGTCGTCGATTTGGGGCAAGATCGTTCACGATTTTCTTTATAATAATACCTATTACTTATAAGATAATATCTTGCACCACTTCACCCGAACTCTCAACCAAAAAATGACTTCGACCACTGTTGCCTTCCCTGAACAAGTCACAGTAAATTCTGCTCCGTCCAGGACCCCACACTACTCGTTCTTGGTCTGCTTCTGGGCATCTAAAAAAAATCAGGTAAAGAAACATTTCCGAGAAAAAAGGAGAAGAAAAGCTCAAACATGTTACACCGGGGTAATCCCGTGCATTTCAAAAGTGCACGGCATTTCCCCAATAAAATGAGCGGCATTACCCCAATGTTTATATTTTTGGTAATTCGTTCACACAGAATTTATTTACGCTCGAAACTTAAATTTGATTAGAGCATCAGAAAGCTGATTAAATTCTGCGTCCAAACGTGTAAAAAAATCAAGTAAAGCATTAAAAATGGGACTTACATTGCTTATTTCCTGTAGACCGAAAATTAGATCGAAACCGGCGAAAAACGATTTACTGCTGTTACACCAGGAAGGTAGCTTCAAAGGTTATGAAAATAAACAACTTAGTTTGCGCGCTTTTCCTCTGCATTTTCCGATCATTCCCATCTTTCTTCGAAGGATTCAAATATCAGAAACTGTCGTGGGCGGCATTACCCGATGCGCGGCATTACCCCTCCCTCCCCTACTCTTGACTGCATGATATTTTTGTACTTTTCTAAGGATAGCTTTTTTGAGCAATAAATATACTCAATATTAAATAATGATAAAATAGGTAGGCAGCAATGAAATACCTATCATACGTTTTTTCTCCCTAACCTGTTGAGTCAGTAGGTATCCCCTGAAAAGTAATCACCGGGATACACTTACTTAATTCAGAGGTTAATAATTATTATTAACCTCTGAATTAAGTGGAACCCGGTGATTATACGCCCTAGGAATATATTGACCGCCCGTTCAGCTAAAACTAAAGGAGACAAAAAATATTTTTCCGAAAAAACTGTAGACTACAGCTATCTATACGGAAAAAACTGTAGACGATGCGAATCTGGCGTCTGTAACTAGTTCCTCTACGCTCCGCAGATGAAGCGCTGCTTGTACTCATGGACTGTCGGCAACGTCTCGTAGATCAATCTGCCTAGAGGCTAATAATTTATACTGAAGATAATATCATATTATGAGGTATTCGGTACAAAAATAAAGAAGAAAATATATACTATTATTAATCATTATTGAGGGTTGATGAGTATTGGTTCAATTTGAACCAGTGTTTCAAGGCTAATTTAAATTTTAAAGGTAGGGCCTATAGGCCTTTTGCCGAATGGCGGCGGGGAGGTGTAACCGCGACTGGTATAACCTCAAGCGCAAGGTTATGCGATTGACTGTTTTGACCCGTCCCTGTTGTCAACGTGTTTACGGAAGTTTTTTGATTTGGCGCAGACTCTCCAATCGGCTTTTTTGCTTAGTGACTGTGGTGGGTGAGGGTCATGGCTGTGCAGATACCCTTGAAAAAAGTGAAACTCGATGAAGGTGATGTAGCAGACGCCAGACTACCAAACTGAGTGGTGAGTGACAACTCAGTGCTCTCGCTGAGAAGGTTTCTGCTGGTTTGGAATTAGGTAGTGGTTTAGACTAGCACTCAGACAGAAGGGGGGGTTGTCGCTTCGTTCGCCCATTTGAATAATACCTAGATCAAGTGATGGGGTAGGATACAGAGGAAAATCCGACTCAATACCATACACCTGGCAGTTTTTTCGTGGAAACCCGCGTCAGTGGTCTATAATTGGTTTATAATCTTCTAGCACTTAGCTATACTCTTATTATAATATTGTTTATTATTGCTATTTATTACGAACATAAATAGGTAAAAAATTTTATACCGATAGTTTTATTGAGTTCCTTTTGGTTTATTATTCTTGGAATAATCGCGACGGAGGTCGATGACCGGATCAGCCTCAAAATTTGACATTATCCGTTTCAAGTGGTCTAGATTCCAAAACTGAAATGTCCGTCCGAGCCGTTTTAGGTATTAGGAATTTTTTTTTAATCAAACTTTGACAGTATACTTGGTTTACCATCTAGTTGTGCCCGCAAGGTTTTCAGCCCGATCGCCCAAACCAGTAATGCGCTATGGGGCGAAAAAGGGGCTACGGATCAGGCTTTTTGAAGGCTTCCGACTATGGAATCAGTTAGGTGTCGTTTTCGAAGTATTTTTGAACGTAGAATCCATTTTTTGGGGTCCCGGAACGATCAAATTTCACTGTGGAGATCAATAGGGCTTTCATGGGGCTACAAATGGGATTTTTGAAAAATCCCAGGAGGTCAAATATTTTCCGATTAAAAAAAAATTGTTTTGAAAAAAAAGTTGACAAAAAAAAATTTAAAAATTTTTGTTGACAGAATTAATATTCGGACTTGTAACCTATATCAAAGAATAATAAACCCTTGTGTAAAATTTGCATGCAAAATTTGTGAGCAATTTAAAAGGAAGATCGATTGATTTTCCATCGATCGATTTTTGAGAACGAATATTTTCGATGATTCAATCCACTCATGAGTGATGATCAAGTGTATTCTTCTCGCGGCGCGTCGCCTTGGTCTCTGGCATGTGGGACCAGGGATGCCGCCGGTTTGGCTATCAACTTTGGCATGAGATTGCACACTCACAAACGAGTTTTTCAGTGGCCGACGACAGTCCGGAAACCCGCGCCCCTGGCGTGCTGGAAAAACTAAGGGGGTTTCCTGACTGCCGGGAGTATCCCATGGAGGAATAGAGAGGAGAGTTCACTGAATAGGACTTCATGTGCCATAGTCGGCGGTGGC
The DNA here is from genome assembly GCA_955831195.1 of Pilophorus perplexus. Lineage (NCBI taxonomy): Eukaryota > Metazoa > Arthropoda > Insecta > Hemiptera > Miridae > Pilophorus > Pilophorus perplexus. Next base: position 30,647,946 of record OY037014.1, read on the forward strand.
GCTATCCCTACGGAACGTAGTGAACTACTCATAGTACCTTCAAACCCGACTAGAGTGAGCCACTAGTCCTTCGTACGAAGGAAAGCCCCAAAACCTCACTAAACGGATTTATCTTCCACTGTTGTGCTACTACAATTAAAGGAAAAATTGAAGGCACCATCTCTGAATAACGAATTTCGTTAAACGAAATTGATTGTGTAGTTGTGTTCACTGTGAATGCAAACGGCACGTCGGAATTTGCAGGGCGCCATCTTCTGGTTCAGTTTTGGTAATTTACCACCTTCAAAGTTCACTACGTCTCGTAGGGGTCGCGCTGCAGTCGCAATCCCACCCGCCGTTCCATCACTGGGTTGGCGTTTTGGGCACGCGGTTTAACACAGAGTGAGCTCTCCTCTCTATTCCTCCATGGGAGTATCCATTAGTGTCCGACGACGGACGAGAAACCCTTGCGCCAGGGCTGTCAGAAAACCCGTGCACCAGGACTGCGGGTCAGGCCTCTAAAAAAAACCGGCCCGTGTATGGCCTGCTAATCAGACAATGAAGAACGAAGATTTTACGATTTTACAAACATACAACGTAATAGTTACTTTACAACGTAGAATTATTCTTTATGGGGTACCCACCGAAGCTTACATTTGCGTACCCACAACAACATTGTAGTTAGGAGCCTACCTGTCATCTTTTCTTCTGCAACGAACCATCCACCTTTGAACGATTTTGCACTGTTCACATTAAGATTGCACTTACTCACATGAAAGTGACTCACATCTAATTCTACCGAATTAGTCCAAGTGAGAATTCCGCAGTAATAAACATGGTTGAGGGAATCTGTAGAACTTGGTTGTTGGGTCATATCCAGGAGCTGTTGCAGATTCCAAAACAGCAAAACTTTTTCCCCGAGACATTTTTTGAGGTAGTGATAACGGCTGATTCGAAAAATTATTCACGAAACTAGACAAGAGAGTATTTGGATGAGGAGTAAACGATTTGGAAGACTGTATTCAACAGGAATTCCAAGTAAACAAAAACCGTAAGTCGCAAAACCTTCTCACACGATAACCTAAACGTTGGCGTCACCGCGACGCGAAAATCCATTCGGCAAAAGGCCTATTGTATACTGCCGTGCTAACGTAAAGTGCAGTAACTCCACATTTCGCCGGCTCTGATTTAGACCCCTAGGGGGTATCTTAGATATGTAATGCATCATATGGAGGGTCAAAGTTCACCCTAAATGCCCTTTTTCCCGCCAAAATCGATTAGCAATTTTGCAGTAAGCGCCACGAATATTGGGTATTGCTATATAGCTGTAACTCCATAGTCCAACGCTATAATGCAGTATCTCCAGCTCAATGTTTTGGAGTTACTGCGATATAGCCTAGCAAATGGAGATGAGCCAATTGCAGTTGCAATTAAGCTTAGGGAAATTAGATCGCCTCAACACATGAGGCGCATTTGGTGCATTTACCTACCTGGAAATCAGACTGAACAAGTAATCGATTCCCACTTGAGTGAACTTGACGCTATTTCTTCACGCTACCCTGACTTTGGGATTGTGTTGGTCGGTGATTATAACCTACCGGCAATAAATTGGTTAAACGTGTCCATGGATGATTTCGGTGATGGTCTGTCTTGGAAGGGGAAGCTGCTTTATGAGTCTATGTTGATCCACGAGCTTGTTCAACTCAATACTGTCCCGAACGCCTACGGTAACATCTTGGATCTACTGCTTACCTCTGTGCCTGGTTCTTCTGCCATGGCTTCTGTGCCCATTCTGCAGGTTGATGTCGCTCATCCACCATTTGAATTCTCCATACCCGGCTCAACCCAAAATGAGAAATTCTTTCCGAATAAGCAATTTACTTATAATTTTAAGCGTGGAAATTACTCGGCCATGAATAAGTATCTCAGTTCTGTGGACTGGGTTTTGGTTGACTCAACTACGGAGGAGGCAGTGGACGAGTTTTACAGGGTCATCATGGAGGCCATTGATAAGTTTGTGCCCAAAACCAGGAGTTTCTCAAATTCATATCCCAAGTGGTTTGACCGTGATCTGGTCAATCTCATTCGACAGAAGAACCTCGCTCATGCGCGTTACAAGGAGTCGGGTTCAGCTGAGGAGTATAGAGTGTTTTCATCGCTTCGTGGTCGCTGTAAGATGCTATCCGAGAAGCTGCATAAAGGGTATCTTGCTGAAGTGCAAAAATCCATCCCCACTGATATTAAACAGTTCTGGAACTATTTTAATTACAAAAATGGTGGAAATAGCCTTCCCAACAATATGTCTTTTGAGGGAGTTTCTGTCGCTGATCCTCATCAGGTTGCTGAGTTATTTGCAAAATATTTCTCCAGTGTTTTTGATCCTCCTGTTGCCGATCCTCCGGTCTTCCCCGTAAATGATGCCTCAACACTTGGACAAATTGAGTTAAAATATGAGAACGTCCTCCATGAGCTTCTACACTTGGACATACGTAAGGGTATGGGTCCGGATGGGGTTCCTCCAATTCTGCTCAGGGAATGTGCGCTAAACCTAGCTTACCCATTAACATTTCTTTTCAACTTGTCCTTGGTATCTGGCCACTTTCCCAGCCGTTGGAAGTCTTCCTTTATTACCCCTGTCCCTAAATCTGGAGATAAGTCGCTCGTCAAGAACTACCGCCCGGTGTGCTCTCTCTCTCTGCCGCTCCGAAGCTGATGGAGAAGTTGATTGTTGCCCAGCTCTCAAGTAGGTATGCTCCGTTCATCGTCGAACAGCAGCATGGATTCGTTCGCGGGCGTTCGACGGTTACAAACCTCCTGCAATTTCAGGACTGTGTGATGGATGGCTTTCGGGATGGTTATCAGACGGACCTTATTTCGACGGATTTTTCTAAAGCGTTTGATAAGATATCTCATGGACACCTTCTATTACTTCTGGACTCGATTGGAGTATTTGGCTCACTCTTGCGATGGATCGGGTCCTACCTCATTGGAAGACATCTGTGCGTCAGAGTGAAGGGTGTCGTCTCTTCATCTTTCGTGGCATCGTCTGGGGTTCCGCAGGGAAGTCACATTGGGCCATGGCTTTTCTTGTTGGGGATCAATGGTGTGGTTGATTGTCTGGGACCTGATGTTCAGTGTTTGTTGTTCGCGGACGATCTGAAAATTTTTCGGCGTGTCGAGTCTCCACTAGACTGTGAGGTTCTGCAGCGGGCGGTGGATCGTTTGTGTGCGTGGTGTTCTGGGAACAGTTTACGTCTTAACCTGGCTAAGTGCTCTGTGGTTACATTTCATCGTTCGGAGAGCACGTGTCAGTTCCGTTATTTTCTGGAAGGCTCTCCCCTATCTCGCGCGACCGAGACTAAGGACCTGGGAGTTATATGCGATTATCGTCTCTCTTTTTCCGGGCATATAAGCACAGTCGTGTGCGGTGCCATGCGGATGCTAGGCTTTCTGAAGCGTCACACCCGTGAATTCACGGAGATCATGCCGATAATTATGCTTTATAAGGCGTTGGTCCTCTCAAAACTGGAATACGCATCGACAGTTTGGAGCCCTTATTATTCTGTCCACCGGTATGCCCTTGAGAGGGTGCAAAATAAGTTCTTGAGGTACCTTGGTTTCAAATTGGGCATTCCGTCCGACGACATCAGATATTCTTCTCTGATAGAGACTTACAAGATCCAGCCTCTAGCACAGAGAAGGACCGTTGCCGATTTGGTGTTCCTGTACAAGCTACTGCATAACAAGATTGACTGCCCATCTCTACTCGGCAAGTTCCAGTTTTCCGCTCCTCGTCTTACCAGTCGCCATCCAGCCTTATTTCACGTCCCATTTTCAGCCTCGAACTATTTAATAAATTCCCCTCTCAACCGAATCCGCCGTTCTGCTAATCTTTTCATTAATCTCCACCCCGAATTTGATTTTTTCTTCAATTCCCTGCCACAACTAAAATCAATTATATTGTCGTCCCCTGTTTCATTTTAAATTGTTATTATTCCACATATATCCATCTGTTTTTTTTTTTTTTTTTTTTTTTTTCATCTATCGGACCATCGCAGTTGTATTTATTTTCTTTCATTTTGTATTATAGTATTTGTCACATTGTAAATTGGGCTTGCCCGTATGAAAAAAAACAAAAAAAAAAAGAAAAAGAAAAAAAAAAACATAATTGCAGTAACTCCACTCAGGAGGCCGCTTGGAATGACAATCTGATGCTGTTCCGGCTGTTACTGCACTTTAGCGTAGTGATTAAGAGTGATTTGCTAAGCCAAAATGCAGTAACTCCAATTACATGGCTGCTACTGCACTTTAGCGTAGTGATTAATCTTAATCATTCTCGTGAGATGATTTGCTTGAGACTCTTGAGTGATTTGCTAAACCAAAATGCAGTAACTCCAATTACATGGCTGTTACTGCACTTTAGCGTAGTGTTTAAGAGTGATTAAATCTCTTAAAGTTTGCTAAGCCGATTGCTTTTTTGAAAATCTTGGGAAATACCGCTTCGGTGAAACAAATATTGAAAATGTCGGCGAAAACTGGGGAGATAAATGTATTTAATAATTTCAGAATTTTAGAAGACAGTCCATCAAATCCAGGAGCAGAGGTACTCTTTAAGCCAGAAATGTATTTGGAGACTTCATTTTCGGTAATAGGCTCAAAGTTCTCCAGTCTTTGTTTAAACTTCGGCTTTGGGTCTTTTTGTTTAGGTGGAGAAAGTTTTTGGTTTGGTTTGGTATTTTTGGAAATCAAGTTTTTGGGGACGTCGGTAAAAAACGCATTAAAATGCTCTGCTATTTCTGAATCTTTGGTTAAAGTAGTTCCATCTTCCAATTGAATATTACTAACTAGTCTCTCTGGCTCGCTTCGCTCGCTCCCCTAGTGGGGTGTATTGCCGCCTGTGGGGTGTATTGCCGCCTGTGGGGTGCGTAGCATCGATGGACACGTTCAAACCCCTACTCAGACATAAGGCCTCGCTCCGCTCGGCCCCTCCTATTCATAGCAGAGACGATAGAAAAAATCGGCGTATTTTTAGGGCTTACCGTTTAGGAAATTATTATTTTTAATTCAATTCAACTTTTTTTAAATATAGGCCTCTCCATCTTTCAAAGTTCCCTGGACCCTCCGTTTTCTAAGATCCCTGGCCCCGCGCGAATTAAAACGATCCAATTGTCTTCTCACCGTGAAATCACCCCCTCCCCCTCGGTTTTTTTGAAATCCGACTTCGGAATCGGATTGGCCATATTTTGGCGCGCATTTGGCTCGCGGATACCATACCCAAAAAATGGCTCCTTACTGGGTATTTTTGAACCCGAAAAAACGTGGGACAAACTCGAGAAAGACGATTTTTCGACGAATTTCCGGCGAATTTCCCGGGCGAATTTCCGAATTACGATTTGACCGACGTCTTCCTCCAGGTCTGATCTATACGGCTGGTATTTTTTCGTAATTTTTTCGACCCCTTAAACGGGCTTTGGCGCGAGTTGAAAGTGGAAAACGTAGGACAAACGGGAGAAAGACGATTTTTCGACGAATTTTCCCTGGCCCCGCGCGAATTAAAACGATCCAATTGTCTTCTCACCGTGAAATCACCCCCTCCCCCTCGGTTTTTTTGAAATCCGACTTCGGAATCGGATTGGCCATATTTTGGCGCGCATTTGGCTCGCGGATACCATACCCAAAAAATGGCTCCTTACTGGGTATTTTTGAACCCGAAAAAACGTGGGACAAACGCGAGAAAGACGATTTTTCGACGAATTTCCGGCGAATTTCCCGGGCGAATTTCCGAATTACGATTTGACCGACGTCTTCCTCCAGGTCTGATCTATACAGCTCGTATTTTTTCGTAATTTTTTCGACCCCTTAAACGGGCTTTGGCGCGAGTTGAAAGTGGAAAACGTAGGACTAACGGGAGAAAGACGATTTTTCGACGAATTTTCGACGAATTTCCCGGGCGAATTTCGGACTTTCGATTTGACCGACGTCTACCTCCAGGTCTGATCTATACGGCTCGTATTTTTTCGTAATTTTTTCGACCCCCTAAACGGCCAGCGAGCGGAAAGTGAAAAAACTCATTCGGGAACGCGTTATCCCGTACCAACAAACCACACGGCCGTCTACCACACGGCTTACGGCGGCCAACACAATTTTATATTATTGTATGATGATATGATAGGGGTTTTCGTAGCAGTTCTATTGCAGATTTCGTTGACTATTGGCCAAGTATGTTTAGTATCGGGATTTTGTTGCAATTTTTCGGAATAATAGGCATCGCGACACTCTCTAATTAACTTGTTAATGTAGTTTCGATTCTTGATGTATTGATACTTAAAGATTTGATTGGGGGTACATAATACCAAATTTTTCGCAGTTTCGATGATATTTCGTGAGATCCTTATGCATGCTATCGCGGGTTCGAATAGAAGTAACCAGGCCCTGAGTGATCCACGGCTTGATTTTTCTTTGTCCACTCCTTATTTTCACAACCTTGGACTCGGTACAGTAAGCAATATGAGATGGTTGAGAGTGTTGAGAAAATTCTCAACTTTTTCATTTGGATCACTCTCAATTTGGTTGAGGTATTGTCGCCTAAGTTATCATCTGTTATTTACATGGTTAGGAGATTGAAAGGAATTATTCCTTTATTACACTATTATAGTGTCCGACCAGGTCCTGCTTTCGGTTTATCATGCTTGCTTTGCCAGTAGAGCCTCCTATTGTATCATCGCTTGGGGCAATTCCAATCATGCTTTAACCATATTTAAACTTCAAAAGCGAGTCATCAGAATAATGGCCAATCTATCATGGGGTCAGAGTTGTAGGGGCTCTTTCATTCGTTTAGGAATTCTTACTATTCCTAGCACTTATGTATTGGTTGTGTTAAACCATGTAAAGTCCAATTCTTCGTGTCTGCCCATGGTTGCTGACTCGCACCAGCATAATACTCGCTCCCGGGGTGATGTCATCATCCCTTTCACCCGCCTCTCTAATGCCCAACAGACCAACCCAATACAGGTGGGCTCCCGTCTGTTCAACTCCCTACCCCACCATGTTCGGGATTTACCAGCTAAATCCTTCCATAAGTACGTGAAGTCCCACCTGGTAAAAGAAGAATTATATTCTCTAGAGGAATTTTTCACGATCAAATGGCCTGTGGTGAATTAGTCTTCATTGTCTTGTCATGTATTTTCTTGTCATTGTCTTGTGCACGGCCATTCATTGTTTTGTACATCTGCAGTCGAGTTGATTCTATTTTCTCTGTCGAGTTGATTCTATTTTCTCTTCATTCCCATTATTATAGTCAATATAATCGGCTCTATAACCAGTCAGCTTATTCTGTTCTAACTTTTGACTTTTGCTCTGTCATTATTTGGCTTTGGCAAATAAAAAATTCCTGATTCTTGATTCTTGATTCTCGCAACTCTGACAGCTTCCCACTTCTCCAGTTTCACAAGCCATAAGTAACTACAAGTAGTTTCAAGAATCAAGAATCAAGAACTTTTTATTTGCAGTGGCCTAAGTATAGAGTTCTCCTGGTCCACTCGAGTTATTGTTTTAGTTCTATGAGATTCTCGTGCATTCGAATTTTGATTATCTTTAAAGATACCAAATAGCGTAGCATAATGGTCAGGGGTTTTAGTTTGTAATATGCAAGCAGTAAAAGAGTGATTTTTGTTCCGGTTCCTGACTAAAATGTGATCTATACAAGTTTCCGAACCTCCTTCAACCCTAGTGGGCTCGTTTATGCAACTAATGAATCCTTCGTACATAAAACATCTAAGTAGCTTTCGGCAATAGATTCAATATTTTGTGGAAGGATGTCCAGGTTCATGACTCCGATTATTAGCTCAAAGTCACATCTTTTTTTCTTGTTTTTACTGGTGAGGAAAGAATTTTCCAAGTCAGAAACGAAACCAGACTTTGAGCTTGAAGGAGATCGGTAAATGCGAGAACTGAAAAAGTTACATTATTAAATTCGAATTGTACATTAAGGTGGGATGCACACTGGAGAAACCGGTTTCATGAGAACATGCACAATGTTCAATTCTATGTCATAGAAGCAACTGCTTTCCATCAGTTTCGTGATGGATTCCGATGACGACGTTATTGTTTGGTCGTGGTGGCTGCAAAAAAAAGGAGAAAAAACGCTGCAAATTGTACACAAGGGTTTATTATTCTTTGGTACATGTGCAGAAATTTAACATGTGCAGAAATTTAATTCTGTGTCAATGAAAAAATTTTAAAAACCCAATTTTTTTGGATTTTTATATTTAAAAAAAGTTCTGGGATTTTTTTCAAAAATGTTTTTTGTTTTTCTACTTGAAAAATATTTGACCTCCTGGGATCCATCAAAAATCTCATTTGTAGCCCCATGAAAGCTCTATAGATCGCAACAGTGAAATTGGATCGTTGCGGGACCCCCAAAAATGGATTCTACGTCCAAAATTACTTCGAAAACGACACCTGACTCGATTCCATAGCCAAAAGCCTTCAAAAAAACCCTCCCGTAGCCCCATTTTAGCCCCATAGCGCCCCACGGGTTTGGGCGATCGCGCTGAAAACCTTGTGGGCACAACTAGATGGTAAACCGAGTATTCTGTCAAAATTTCAGATTTTTAAAAACATTCCTACTACCCAAAACGGCCCGGGTGCCCAGAAGGAGGGCCGGTAATGGGCCAGAAATGGCCTTAGACACAACCTAAGAAGCTCTGTACATCGGAGGTAAGTGAATATCGTGTTTGAATGAAACGTGAAACTGAAGTTTCATGAAACCGTTTTTTCAAGTTTCATGAAACCCGGTTTCATGAAACGCAGTCTGCACGACACTGCGTAATCTTATCTGTCCGTTGCAAGCAACTTGGGTTTCACGATTCATGAAACCCGTTTCATGAAATCGGTTTCTCCAGTGTGCACCCCGCCTAACGCAGTTCGCTTGGGTTAGGCATTCAACATGGTTTATAAAGAACATAGTCAATGTGAGAAAAAAGTACAATACCATCATGGGAGGAAAGTTTTGGGTCTATGTAGTTAGGTATCTTGATAGGACGTTCCCCAGAGAGTTGAGACTCAATTAGTATAATGACTGCTGGTTGGAAAGTAAGTTCAGATAAAATTATCATTAACTCATCTATGTGCCTTGCAACGCTTCTAATATTCATATGAAAAATTACAAGTTTAGGTAATTAATTACAATAATTTTCAATATTTTTGTTCAAATTAGGAAAATCGGGACAGTTGTAGCAAGAGTAGGGTAAGTCTATGTCAAAATTTAGATCCATAGTGAGATAAAGAATTTAGTTATTAAATAGTTATGGAGTAGAAGTTGGAAGGGGGAGGATTTCATTCTTGGTACCTAGCAGGCGGCTTCTCGGGTGAATTCCGTCTGTCCGTAGCACCATCTGTGGTTCCATTGGGCAGGTCAGCGGGCCGTCTGATGCGAAGAGTTTTGGAGGTGTCGTCTTTCCGAAGAAAAATACGTCCATTCTTGACCCATTGATAATTATACCCGAGAGCCTTTGTTGTCTTAGCTAACCATAGTAGACTTTTGGAATATGCAGTAAGAGCTTAAGCTAACATAGAATTCGTTTGTTTTTCATCCAAGAGCTTAAGTTAAGAGCTTAGAATTCGTTTGTTTTACATCCAAGCCAACATCCGAGGAGCAAATGTCGCGTTTTGCCTTTTTAGCATCCAAAATCTTGTCTCGAAGATCACCCGATCGTAGATACCTATACCATGACGGCGGGGACTTTGCTGAGCAAAGTTTGCTCGTGTTGAATTTAGAACGTTGCTTTCGGTAGATTTTCTGAATATCACCATCGTGCAGGGGGCAGCCGACATGATTGCATATTTCCTTCACAATAGCGGTCAGATCTTCATTTGGGTATTGAGGGAGGTTTTGTATTTCGTTGGTTGGCGTTTTGAAGATTGTCTTGGTCCCATTCATTAATCCTTTCTCGCAGATATTCATTTTCTGATTGTAGGGCCTTGATATGGGTCTTTATGTCGTTGACCTCAGACTTTAGTTGTTTAATCTCGGTGTTGATTAAACAACTTGGTTTTGAGCTTGGAAGTCAATGGAAGTTTTTATATTAGTTAGGTAGCATATCGATAATTCCATTCATGGTTATTACAGCAATAGCACGGAAAGCCGGGTCGATTGTTTTGAGGTCGATCTTGGGAGGGGGTCCCTTATCAGCGGCTATGGCAGCACGGTCGCGTTTTTTCGTGATCTCGGAAGAAATTGAGTTCATTTCTTGAGAAGATTTAGTCATAGTCTTATCCATTGAGTTGGTACGTCAGTACACCCAGCGAGGTGAAAGTAGGGTCACCAGTACACCCGAGCACTACCGCAGTACCTACACCCAGAGAAGAATCGGACTTATGACGCGAGTACACCTGAACGAGTTGTAACGCGAGTACACCCAGTCCGCTCGATAGTGCCGGAAAATACGAGTTGCACGAAGTTGGGTTCCTGGCACGAAGTTGGCGCACTTGACGGAAAATAATAAAATTGATTATTTTAATATTTATGGATGGTTCAAATATTGGTTGATAGGCCGCTTGATAGTTTTCACGCTTCTTTCAGAAGAAATTTTTATTCACCTCACCCGAACATTCGTGTGTTTACGGAGGAACTAGTTTCTAATATGTGCTAAATTTCTCCAATTTATCCTTCGAGAAGGACGTGGGGGTTTTCACAGAAACTGCCGATTGACTGACGAACTTCACTTTTATTAGAAACTAGCTGGGACACCCGTGCTTCGCACGAAACATCAAACCCATGGCCTATCAACGATGCACCCGTGGCAACCCGTCAACTTAATTTTTCACAGTAACAGGCTGTTACTAACAGCGCTTGTTGGTTTCAGAAACCAACTATCCAAGAATCTCGTAGTGAATTATCAAATTCCCGTCTATCACCAACTATATGCAGCCCATAGCAACCCATCAACTCAAAATGAAATTACCCAGTACCTATTAAACAAATCGAAGGCTCGCAAAAAATATTCGCACCCGCCTACCGACGATCTTCGAATAACTTGCGAACGGGTTATCGCCCAAAAATCGTTTTGTACTCGTTGGAATCAGCGTGAAAAGCTCATTCCAGAGAGCCTGGTACGAACGAAATCGGACAAACTTTCGTTCCGCTTTTGAGTCCTCCTTAGTTACACCTCAGGGATAAACAATTTTCGTTGTGGAGGAGCACCCGAAAACCGATGAAGGGGATGAGTGAGGAAAAATCAAGGTAGCCTATGACCATCGCGCTGGTTTTTGGAACGGGTCGAAATAAACGGCACGCGAATCGGTCATTCCGTTCAGGCGTGAAAAGGCAAGCAGACAGACATTTCTCGGTTTTTATTAGGTGGGATGAGACAAATTACAAAATGACTTGATTGACAGGGACATTAACAGTTGCGATGCTCACAGGTGACAGACTGCCTGTCTGAACGAGCCCCTTCAATCTCGGGGTGGGGGCAGAGCCCCTTCCATCATATCAGTTTCATACCAGTGTGACGTGTATGTCCGAATAAATTTTACGAATGTGCATGCTGCAGCATCGCCCCCAACAAAAACAAAAAAACGCTGCAAATTTTACACAAGGGGTTATTATTCTTCGATATACGTTACTTGTGCAGAAATTTAATTCTGTCAATGAAAAAATTTTAAAAAAAAAGTTTTTGGATTTTTATCTCAAAACAAAATTATTTTTTTTGATTTTTTTTTTCAAAAATGTTTATTTTCAAAAATTCTTTATTTTTTTACTCGAAAAATATTTAACATCCTGGGATCCTTCAAAAATCCCATTTTTAGCCCTATGAAAGCACTAAAGATCGCCCCAGTGAAATCGGATCGTTCCGGGACCCCAAAAAATGGATTCTACGTCCAAAAATACTTCGAAAACGACACCTAACTCGATCCCATAGCTAAAAGCCTTCAAAAAACCCCTCCCGTAGCCCCATAGCGCCCCACGGGTTTGGGCGATCGGACTGAAAACCTTGCGGGCACAACTAGATGGTAAACCAAGTATTTTGTCAAAATTTCAGATTTAAAAAAAAATTCCTACTGCCCAAAACGGCCCGGACGGCGGACGGACATTTCGGATTTAGAATGTAGACCTCTTGAAACGGATAATGTCAAATTTTGAGCCCGATCGGAGTCGTCGACCCCCGTCGCGAAAACATAGGTGTATTTAAATGGAGGAGATGACCAAACTGAAGAGTTCTATCGAATCTTTAGACTTGATTGCCGTTGCTCTAAAGGACGCCAACCCCAAAACCCCCCAAGTGGTTGAGGAGACCTCACTATCAGGGACACAAGTTGAACGTATAGTGACCTCGTTGCACAATGTCCATCAATCCATAATGGACAGGTTTGGAGTATTGGAGGAAAATATAATCTCTGTTGACAAAAAGACCGACTTAGGCGCTGGTAAATTGGAAATGCTCCAACGAAGCGACCTGAAGGCCCTGAGCGACAAGATTGAGCTGGTTAGACGCAGGATCAACGACGGAAAGGTTGGGAGAGCTGTGGATGTTGATAGAGCACCTTCTGTAGCACCAGGAAAGACACAACATGAGCCCTCTGCAGAGGAAACTGTGACCACCACGGACTGGGAGCCTGAGGCAGGCCACGCTGCTGACTCTGGGAACGGCCCAAGAAGGAAAAGATCAAAAAAAGAAAGAGACGCTGCAAAGGCAAGAGCAGATAGACTAAAGGTGAACAGAGCGATCGCACGTACAAAGGCAGTCACCCCAAGCGTAGAAAGATCAATTATTGTACGTCTCCCCAAGGAAGCTCCCTCCTTGGATAAGGAGATGCAGGTGGCTAGTTCCAACCAGCAGGGACCAATCTATAAGGATGCTCTAATGTCGTCCCCTCCAACAATCAAGCGACAGATGATGTCAGTCATTGAACCTAAGAGCATGGGGCTAAACGTGGACGCTGTGCTACCAGCACGGAAAACAGGTCTTCGGGTGACAGCAGCTGACAATCAGCAAGCCATGAGGATTGCCAACACTCTGTCTGACAAAGGTTTTGCAGTCACAAAGGAGAGGATGCCCAAACGCCCGATTCTGGTCAAGATTCACAGGGTTGACAGGCAGATGCCACAGCAGGAAGTTGCCACGTATGTCTTTGAGCAAAACCCCTGGATAAAGGAGAAAGTGAAGGATCTTAGTGCGTGGCAAGGAATGTTTGAGCCAAGGTTCATCGTTGGCAGAAAGACAGTAGCCGATGGTAAGACCCCTATAGACAATTGTATATGGGTAGTCAAGGTCGGGGAGAATCTACGCCAAGAGCTGCTGCGACGGGAATTCGTGTATATTGGCATGAAGAGGTGCAGGGTCTTGGACTTCATCGAGGTAACAAGATGCTGCACCTGCCAGGGCTACGGACACAATTCAACATCTCAGTACTGCCCCGGAACTCAAAGGTGTGGGTTTTGTGCTGGGGACCACGAGACTAGGGCCTGCCATCTCAAGGATGTTCAGCCCCCAGTGGAGAGAAAGTGTGCGAACTGCAAACAGTTCAACCTCCCGAATGGTCACTCAATTGATGACAAGGACTGTCCGGTATACCAGCGAGCGCTGAAGCGCTACCTGGCAAGAATCAACCCGAACGCTGAGTGACTAGCCCCGCCAACACCAGTGGAAGCCAGTCATCACCAGGGGCTACCCACTGAGGGAGTGGATGAACGTCAACTTCATCAAAGCTGACCGCCGCCAAACAACTTCAACCTTTTATTTTGGAATGGGCCAAGGAACTAGGTCAGAGAAATGGGAAAATTCGGCCGAACATAGTTGAACTAGTAATGAACAAAGTACTCAGTACAGTTAGCACTGAGAAATTAGGTGGCTGAGCAGAGGAAATCACTAGTGAATATTTGGCGTTTTGAATTTTCCCGCGGTGGCACTTTTACTAATCCGCCAGAGTGCGCTAGCATAAGAAGGGACCGACGGGAATCTGCCGGAGGTGACGGCGGAAATGGCGGCCGTGTAGCAGCCAATGAGAGAGTAGCGCGACTTTTCCCTCCAGATTCAAAGTTGACATTTTCGACAGTGCCCTGGAAATTTGTATTACACCATAGGAGCCCAAAACTCACTGCTATGCCTTCAAATTATGAAGTTCTTTCAGAAAAAAGAATTAGTCGACGGTCGGTTCCCGGGCCCATTGTCAGGGATACTTCTTAGAAGAACGTAGTTACTTTGTAGAAAATAATGCGCATGTAATTTGTGTATCTGAGTTATGAAAAAAACCTTGTATCGCCGGAAGGCTTGTACAATTAAACCTTCTCATTCTCATTCTCAACATAGGTGTATTATTCCAAGAATAATAAACCAAAAGTGGTTAGGACAAGGTATATCCCGGTTTGAAAGTGGGTCCGTCACCATGTTCCAGTTTTTGCAAATGGTGAACATCAAATTATCCTTTATATTGACGTTTTTGACGATTCTTCAATGATGATGAGATGTTGTTCACAGAAAATAAATATGGTTGGCATTGAAGTTATCGTCCTCTCATGGGTGTACTCACGTACTGCGGGTGTACTCACGTGGTTTTTGTCTGGGTGTACTCACGTACTGCCTTTCACCGTTCGGGTGTACTCGTGCGTTTTCCCTATCCATTTCGGAGGTAAAAGTCGAGTTCGGGTCAAAAAATCATTGTTATCAATACCTGGGGTCGAGCGGTCCAGCTTGCACTTCACGCGGGTTGGTACGTCAGTACACCCAGCGAGGTGAAAGTAGGGTCACCAGTACACCCGAGCACTACCGCAGTACACCCAGAGAAGAATCGGACTTATGACGGGAGTACACCTGAACGAGTTGTAACGCGAGTACACCCAGTCCGCTCGATAGTGCCGGAAAACACGAGTTGCACGAAGTTGGGTTCCTGGCACGAAGTTGGCGCACTTGACGGAAAATAATAAAATTGATTAATTTAATATTTATGGATGGTTCAAATATTGGTTGATAGGCCGCTTGATAGTTTTCACGCTTCTTTCAGAAGAAATTTTTATTCACCTCACCCGAACATTTGTGTGTTTACGGAGGAACTAGTTTCTAATATGTGCTAAATTTCTCCAATTTATCCTTCGAGAAGGACGTGGGGGTTTTCACAGAAACTGCCGATTGACTGACGAACTTCACTTTTATTAGAAATGAGACAAATTACAAAATGACTTGATTGACAGGGACATTAACAGTTGCGATGCTCACAGGTGACTGCCTGTCTGAACGAGCCCCTTCAATCTCGGGGTGGGGGCAGAGCCCCTTCCATCATATCAGTTTCATACCAGTGTGACGGGTATGCCCGAATAAATTTTACGAATGTGCATGCTGCAGCATCGCCCCCAACAAAAAAAAAAAAAGTGGTTAGGTCAATGTACATCCCGGTTTGAAAGTGGGTCCGTCACCATGTTCCAGTTTTTGCAAATGGTGAACATCAAATTATCCTTTATATTGACGTTTTTGACGATTCTTCAATGATGATGAGATGTTGCTCACAGAAAATAAATATGGTTGACATTGAAGTTATCGTCCTCTCATGGGTGTACTCACGTACTGCGGGTGTACTCACGTGGTTTCTGTCTGGGTGTACTGAAGTCATGCGGGTGTACTCACGTAGTTTTTGTCTGGGTGTACTCACGTACTGCCTTTAACCGCTCGGGTGTACTCGTGCGTTTTCCGCTTCAACGCAGATCCAGTCGAATTTTTTCTGCACAATTTCGTCGTAAATTTTGTTGTCCAATTTAGAGCGGTAGCACGACACTTCCTATTTTTTTCGCCCAATGCACTTTCGTCTAAATTTTTTCGCCCAATTGCCTTTTCACCCCAAAAAAATTTCGCCTAAAACCCACATTACCTACACTACGTTTCACCTAAATACACCCGTTCACCTAAAAACAAGAAATGTAAAAAAATGGCAAAATTGAATGTGGGAATGGTCGTACAATAAGAAATCCAAAAATCAAACAGCAGAAGTCGTCGTCAGGTTGTCAGCTGGTCAAGGTTGGCATATTTTTTCCTTTTTGGCACTTTAATTTTCCGACCCTGCTCCTCCTCTTTCATGGCCACTTCGGTGTTCTCCTGTTCTTTTTTAATCTCCCGGATGAATCGATGGATAGTCGGGTGATTTTTACTCATCATCGTCTGGAATCTATTGTGCCATCCTTCCGTTACATAGTTCGTCCGGGGTTCTTTATTTAATGTCGCCTGGTACTGATTCCACATGATGGGAGGGTAGCGGGGTGGAACTGGCCGCCGACGTTTCCCTTTGCGGAGTATTCCTTCCACGTAGGTTTCCGAAAATATTTCATTAAACCCTGTAATGCCTTGGGAATTCATTGTGAGGGGTCAAATTGAGTCCCGAAAGTTTGGGTAAAAAATCCTTTGGGCGAATTATTTTTAGGTGATTTTTTTGGGGTGAAAGGAGTTTTAGGTGAAACTGCGTTGGGTCAAACGGAATAGAATAGAATAGAATAGAATATTTTTTATTTGCAAAAGCCAAAAGGCAGTACAAACGTCGAGCGTAAAGGTACTTGACAATAAAATAATACTTTCAGATACATAATACCATAGCAGCTATGAAAAACAGATAAAAATAAAAACCGCACATGAACATATAGAAGCAGGTAAAAGCAAAAACATTACATCAAGGTTGAGGTCTCAGCATACAACAAAATTTGTTGTATACCTTTATTTAATAAAGGTGCGAGAGACTCAACAAACAACCCAGTCAATTTCCATAAATTCCTCCAGGGAGTACAACTCAGCCCTAATAAGTTTGAGTTTCACCACCCTGAGGAAAGACTTTATAGGGAGCTCTCGTACCTCCTGGGGAAGAGTGTTGAACAGACGAGAGCCCACCAACATTGGGTCACCCTGCTTAGCGGTACTGAGGCGAGTGAAAGGGACGACAAGATCGCTACGGGACCGAGTGTAATGGTCGTGAACTCCAGAAACCTGAGGAAGGCTCGCCAAATTGGTCCTCACAAGGTTCAGGACCGCCATGACGTACAAACCTGCGATCGTCAACAGGCCCAGACGAGCAAAGGAGCCTCTACAACTTTCGTTCCACGAGAGATTGGCCAAGATTCTTACAGCTCGCTTTTGCAGCCTGAAGATATGGATGAACGCTTTGAGCGAAGTGTCGTGTAATCATTTAGAGCTGCGTTTGTGTTAGTGGGACAGGCACAAGAAACACTGAATATATTGGTTAACCCTCGCACTACAACGTGAGGACAGAAATGACCCGAAGGAGCAAGTATGATGGGTAGGGAGGAGGGGAATTTGGAGTGGGGGGTCTAGGTCTTGAGTACCTGTCCAACCAGTCTTCCTGCAGCTGTCAACCAAGGAGGGGCTCGTCTGAAGATGAGTGACCTTGAATAATTCTGGTAGAAGGGGAAAAAACGTGGTTTGGGTCAATATGACCCGACGTTGTAGAGTAAGTAAAATTGATTTTGATCATTATAATTATCATAAATGACCCAATATTGTAGGCAGATTTTTCAACAATTCACTTGTTGACTGCAGCTGTCAACCGAGGAGGGGCTCGTCTGAAGGTGAGTGACCTTGAATAATTCTGGTAGAAGGGGAAAAAACCTGGTTTGGGTCAATATGACCCGACGTTGTTGAGTAAGTAAAATTGATTTTGATCATTATGACCCAACATTGTAGGCAGATTTTTCAACAATTCACTTGTTTATCTTCATGCAGTAAATTTGTGTGAAGTATCTGGTGTTTCTACCGCATGAGGCAGTGAATGAAAAATAATGATATTTAATGAAAAGAGAGTTGGGTCAAAATGACCCAACGTTGTAGTTCATGACTGGACGTTTCACGTTGTAGTGCGAGGGTTAATACGACTAAAATTGAACTTATTTGAGCACGAAGGGCAGGAGAGATCCTTATCCAGCGAAATCCATGCGTATCATCAGAAGTCGGGGTTTATTATTCTTGGAATAATTCACCGATGTCTTTGGGTTTGTTATTCTTGGAATAATTCACCTATGTCCTCGCGACGGGGGGTCGGCCTCAAAATTTGACATTTGACATTTGACCGTTTCATGACTCGTAGATTTCAAAAAACAAGTCCGTTTTTCTTTCAATGGGAAATTTTGACAAAATACCTACTCGTTCACCATCTAGTTGCGTCCAGCAGGTTTTCAGCCAAACCGCCCAAACCCGTGGGGCTCTCTGGGGCTAAAAAGAGGCCGGGGTGAAGGTTTTGGGGTATATTTGGTACCTAGGTAAGCATTTTCGAAGTATTTTTTGCCGTAGAATCCAATTTTGGGGGTCCCAAAGCCATCAAATCTCACAGCAGGGATCTTTGAGGCTTATGAATAATGCCAGGTAGACAAATGAGTAATTTTGGACGCATACCTAATAGAATTTTCGATAGTTGCTTATCCTACTTCTTTTTTTGGTTTATTATTCTTGGAATAATACCTACACCTATGATTTCGCGACGGAGGTCGACGACTGGGATCGGCCTCAAAATTTGACATTAGGTATCCGTTTCAAGAGGTCTAAATTCTAAATCCGAAATGTCCGTACGCCGTACGCCGTCCGTGCCGTTTTGGGCTGTAGGAACTTTTTTTAAATCTGAAATTTTGATAAAATAGGTACTCGGTTGGTTTACTATCTAGTAGTGCCCGCAAGGTTTTCAGTCCGATCGCCCAAACCCGTGAGGCGCTATGGGGCTAAAATGGGGCTGCTGGAGGGTTTTTTTAAGGCCTTTGGCTATGGGGTGTCGTTTACGAAGTATTTTCGGACGTAGAATCCATTTTTGGGGTTCCCAGATCGATCCGATTTCACTGTGGCGATCTATAGGGCTTTCATGGGGCTAAAAATGGGATTTTTGAAGGACCCCAAGAGGTTAAAATTTAAAATTGAATTTATTCGAGGAAAAAATAAAGAATTTTTGAAATTTTGAAAAAAAAATGGAAAAACCTCAAAATAATTTTTTTTTTTAATATAAAAACGCTGCAAATTTAACGCAAGGGTTTATTATTCTATGATACACGTTACGTGTGCAGAAATCTAATTCTGTCAATGAAAAAAATTAAAAAAATTTTTTGGATTTTTATATTAAAAAAAAATTTTTGTGTGGATATTGTAATGACTTCGCTCCAAATAGACAAGACTTGAGTATCACAAAAACTAGACTGAATTATATTTTTCAAAAAACGTCGCTAACCACACAAAACTCCACCAAATTCCGGTAGCATGAGCAGAACGCCACAAACGATTTCAGCTCTTTCACGTCTTTTGGTATTGGCCAGGTCTTCACCTTCCGACGTCGCATAACATCGAACACCTGGCGGAGCCATTCTAACTGCTGTTCAAAGGAACTGGCATGCACCAGGACGTCATCCAGGTAAACCTTCACGAACCCCTGACGAATTTGTTCGTGCAACAACTGGGCCATAGCCCGCTGGAAAGTAGCAGGTGCATTCGTTAACCCACAATCCCCGGGATGTGCAGAAGGCTGTCTTCTCCTTATCTGCATCCGCCATCGGAATCTGCCAGTACCCACTCTGGAGATCAAGGGTCGAATACCAACTACTTCCAGCCAAATCACATATCAGCTCAAGGATTATCGGTAAGGGGTGGGAATCCTTCTTTGTAACATCGTTGAGCCTCCTGTAGTCCACACAGAATCTGGTGCTGCCGTCTTTCTTTGGTACCAAAACTATGGGACTTGCCCAAGGACTTTTGGACGGCTCAATTACTCCGTTGGCTTCCATTTCTGCTACCAGCAAATCGACCTCCCTCAACCGGGAGGGGGCTAATCGCCTGGGCGGCTGGCGTATAGGATGATTCGACCCCACATCGATGACGTGCGAGCATCCATCAAGACAACCCAAATCGACGCTACTTTTGGCAAAAACGTCGGCGTATTCCTCCAACAAATGTCCAACCACGTCCTTCTCCGCGCTCTGCAAGTCAGCACATGAGGTCACAAACAAGTTCCGCACGTGACTTGGCAATTCCTCTTCCCAGTGCCTCTTCGTCCTGGAACGTCCAGACTCAATCCGTGGCTATGGATGTCGGCTACCAGGACTTGGTGTTCCCGAGACTGTCCATCCCCGATATCAATAGCCACATTTGCCTGCCCATGGACATGCAGGCGTTCCCCGGTGATGGATCGAATGACCATGGGTTCACCAGGACAAATGTTAACTGCAGCCCTTTATCTGGTCTCATCATTAATGAACGTTTTCGATGACCCAGTATCTACCATCCACTCACAGGGGGTGCCATTTATGGCGCCACACAGTCGGAAACTGGTCGTAGGCATGGTCCCGTAACTGGACCCTTGGGGCGCTGGTTGGGGGTGGTTTCCCTCGGTCAAAACTGGACCCCTCAGTTTGACCGCTTTTCGTTACCCGAATCCTGTTCACCTTGGCGTCGAGGACACCTCCTAAAACTATGGCCAGGCTGGTCACAAATATAGCACTGGAATGGTGATGGCGGTCCCCTAGGCCGTTGAGTTGATTCATGGGTGCTAGCGACTTGTGCTGGGATGACACTCGGAAGTCGAGACACAGCTTCCATCCTGAGGGCAACAGTTAGAGCTTCCTGCATACTACGTGGCCAAACCATTGTTACCCGATCCCGAATGTTTGAATCCCGTAGTCCTTGCATAAACTGCAGAACAACCACACCTTCAACCGAAGCAGCCATCCCATCCGGCCAAGCCTTGCGCGCGATTTCCTTCAGCTCACGGTGATACTCGATGATCCCCTCATCACCTTGCTGAACCCGACTTTGTAGGAGAGCTAAATAAAGCTCTGTTTGATTACGGACCCCATACCTGTCATTGAGAGCATTGACGAGTGCCAAGTAGTGCACAGGACGAGGGATTTCACTCAGCACTGTCACAGCTGGGCCACAGAGTGTGGCCCCTAATTCGGTGGCCTTTATACGCTCGTCCCATTGGTTCTTCTCGGCAATCATCTCAAACCGATGATAATATGACTCCCAATCGGTCGTCCCATCAAAAGGCCTAGGTATGGTTTCTCTAATCGGCCGCATGCCGGAAGGTGGAAGGACATCAAGCCGAGGTACAGTTAACGCCCCTGGAACAGTCAATTGGGGCTGTCCTGGCGGAGTGACAGACGACTCAGCCGGTTCCGCGACCAGGGACGCTTGGACTGCCTGCGCGTCCCGCCTGACTGAATCGATCTCCCCAAACATGCGTCGCATTTCGCCCCGAACAACATCCGCCACAGAACACACGGTATGCACCAAGAATTCCCTCACCTCAAGTGGAACAGTGAGCATTACCTGAACCAGCAACTTGTGGGACACCCGCCAGCGTTCCATCTTGAGCATTACCGGAATCAGCAACTTGTGGGACAACCGCCAGCGTTCCATCTTGATTCCCCGAAGGGACGGAATGGCCCTGGAGGTGGACGGCTCCGAGCTCCTGGGCGAGAACAAACTCCTCTTCACCTCCTCCCCCAATAGCGGGAGGCTGATAGTTGACGCCAGAACGCGTTGGCATAACGCAACACCGCTGTCACCAATGTAATGACTTCGCTCCAAATAGACAAGACTTGAGTATCACAAAAACTAGACTGAATTATATTTTTCAAGAAACGTCGCTAACCACACAAAACTCATATGACTCGATGGGCTCACCGGAGTGATCCCATCAATATTTTGTTTCAGAAGAAAATTTTTTTTTTTATTCGAAAAATATTTATCCTCCTGGGATCCTTCAAAAATCCACTTTTTAGCCCCATTAAAGCCCTGTAGATCGCCACAGTGAAATCGGATCTTTACGGGACCCCAAAAAATGGATTCCACGTCCAGAAATACTTCGAAAACGACATCTAACTCGATCCCATAGCTAAAAGCCTTCAATAACCCCGTCCCGTAGTCCCATTTTAGCCCCATAGCGCCCCACGGGTTTGGGCGATCGGGCTGAACTAGATGGTAAACCAAGTAGGTACTTTGTCAAAATTTCAGATTTAAAAAAAAATTCCTACTGCCCAAAACAGCCTGGACGTCGGAGGGGGACATTCTGGAACAGTTACTCCTTCGAGTGACCTTCGAGGCACGACAGAGTGACTGTCGAGGCACCTTGATTATTAAATAATTTTGAGGTAATTTCGCCTTGGGTAGTCACTAGCAGCTGCTTGGTCCTGTCTCCAGAATCAAGGGTTGCCAGGGTAATTGTTCAGTGTCAACCAAAAGGTTGACGAAGTTGGCAAGGTCTGGGCTGGTGAGCACCCCCATTAAATTCGGCGCTTTCCAACTTGGTCCCGACCCACCCCAACTTGGTCCCGTCAAGGTGTGACCGCTTTGGTCCCACAAGCCCAATGTGGTCCCGTCAAGGTTCGGACCCTTTGGTCCCATTCTCCAAAAGTGATTAACTGTGATTGCCGTTGTAGTAGCCTATAATTACATGGTAACAAAAGTACTTACATGGTAAGGTCGTCAAATCGTCAGAATGAATTATGTACATACATCTTAAAAATTATTCGTCGTTTTTGTCCGGATATGGGCGATATTTGGCAGATATTCTCTTGCAGAATTGGAAGGAAGTGATGGTCTGCTGACGGTGTTGAGTGATGATGTTGCACCTGCTACTACGCTCATCTTGACAAAACTGACCCCGCTGATCCTTGAAGCGGTGATCGAGAAACGGGCTTCATGTTTCGACCGGACCAAGTTGAACTCTCGCTTCTCCGCGTATCGGACCAAAGTGTCCAATTCATTCCGGCGCCTTTCACTTCCCTGGACCAAGTTGGGCGACGCCCATTAAATTACTTGCTTAGCAGATTTTCGGGTACTAGCCCGCGTAGCGCGGGTTAGTATTGTCTCTTCGCGTCCAGCTTGATCGCTTTGGACAGAATCATGGAGTGATGGTGGATCGGGAAGTGAAGCTGAGGTAGCTCAGGAATTCATTAGTAAAATTGTTGGTGAAATTGCAGCACCTGAACTGAGCATTCCACAACTAAAAAGGGACTTGATTCTGGGCTGCATCCATGGTGTCCAGAAGTTTATTTTGAAACTCGTGTCTCAGAACATCTTCCTTATGGGAAACAATAGAGCCCTGGAGGCTACGGGCGATACTCGATTGGGCCCTAATCCGTCTGATCAAGGAGATAACGAGGTGCTGTTAGCTACGGAAGCGGCAAAACACGGGTCGTTCAAAGTACTCTTTTAGGCCCGGGTCAAACTCATCACTATCTCCCTTCTCCTTTTCGCATCTGCCAACATTCAGTTGTCCACGGTGCTTGCTGAATACAAAAATGCAGAATCTCAGTTAGGCTCGTGGTTAAAACAATTCTTTGGGTAAATGCTTCTTTCCCCAGCAGATGTATTAAATACAATTTTGTAGGATATTAATCAATTATGAATGTCAAACCCATAGTGAGAAACGCTGTCGTAACCAAATTTCGCAAAATTTGCGATAAATATTTAACATTTATTCTCCAACTTCATAAAACCTGACTCCTCGTATCCTCCTTCCATGTCCTGTGAAATGAATACCTGTACATTGCTGTTGATGTTTTGACTGACTTGTTGCATTTTGTAACGAAATATACATTTGCATTGAACTTGACTGATTCTTCACTTGGGGCCCGAAAGAGTTCTACCTAATAGAGAGTTCCTAAAGCCACTTTTTGCCTAACGGTGATAACTTACGTCCTTATGCCTAACGTCGAACGTTATTGCCGTAAAGTTACAGTAATAAACTTACGGTCTTAAGGATACCGCCGTTAATTTCGAGCAATAGAACGTAAATAGCGGCACTTTAAATTTAGCGTGACTTTTGATAAGACCTCATCTCTGTTACGGTGTTATGTGAAGTTAGCTTTTCTTTGATTCTCCCCTAGACAAATCCCTTACGGTGATAAAAATTAACGGTCGACGTAACTCGGATGTTTCTTTAGGAACTCTCTAATGTCTGCGATGGGGCCCAACAGAGTAATTTCGAAGAGGCAGACAGGATTAGATTGCAGGAATGTGCCCCTGCTAATGAGGGGTTGGGGCCCAATCGAGTACGCCCCGGAGGCTACAAATACCAGTTTAGTCGAAAACCTGGTGCAACCACCTAGCATGTCACCAGTGCTGAAGGCGGTTTCCGAGGTTGCAAGCAGGGTTGAACAGCATAGCTCTGCAGAGCTACCAAAATTTGGTAGCTATTCTCTTTTTGGAGCTATTCTCTTTTGGAGGTATTCTCTTTTTGGATTTAATCCAAAAAGAGAATGAGTCCCTTATTCGAGACCAGTGCACCTCATTGAGAGAGTCCTATGCAGATGCTATTCTGAGCGTCAACACCCCGCCCCGAGTTCAGTCATTGACACAGTTCCCTGTGCTGGGATCCTGCCCCCAGCCCATAAGTCTCCAGCAGCAAAGGAATGATCAGATACTACAGGCTCGCACTGCAAGCCTGGGACCAAGATCAAGCACAATCAACCAGGTCAAGAGCAACATCCGGGCCAGTTCGTTTTTTTGTGTGACTATTTTTGATAGTTTGAGTATTGGGAATGTCTGAATAACTCCGTATTTTTATATATATTTCGGCGAAGCACCCATCCCTGGGTCCCAGCCAGTGACGCAGTCTTCCCCCACCACTGCCTCTCACCCCCGAGACCTGAAGGCGACCATGTTGTTTTGGAAGGACAGTTTGCTTTTGGATTCTGAAGTGGTTAACGCAGAGGTCTCACAGCGGGAGTTAGGCTTCCTTAAAACTTCATTTTTGATATTGTTATTGTCTAGAGAAACAAAGTTGTTTATCGTTTAATCGTTTCGGTGAAATTCATTGTGAAATAAAACAGTTTACACCGCGAGTGTTGTTATGGCCGACCCTGGACGTAATTTCTGTGGCATGAGAGATTTGGAAGAAGGGGAGCTGCCTGACGACCCTAGGAGCTCCACCCCGATATATATATTTCCTTTTGATGGCCTAACAAAACATCGTTGAACAAAAAAATATTGGGGTGGGGGCTAGTGAAATGTTGGTTTATATGAGAATGAAATGCCTTGTTCCGAGTGAAGGATGGATGCATTATTGAACGGGAATTCGGTACTTGATATTTCGTGCGAAGCACGGGTTTCCTTGCTAGTTAATGCAGTAATAATTATTGCTTTAACTAAATAATAATAATAATTATTATTATCCACTTATGAATTTCCCAAAATTTGGAACCCATTTTGAATTACAACTAAATAAAAACCATAACTTAATTAAAATCAATTTGATTGGATTGCAGGGTCACGACACAACGGCGGCAGCCAGCAGTTTCTTCTTGTGCGTTATGGCTGATAGGCAGGATATTCAAGTGAGTTGTTCAGTCAATGAACCTCAAACGTTGATGCTCTGTGCGTATCTCACAGATTACGATGTTTCTACAGGAAAAGGTGCTGGACGAGATCGACCGCATTTTCGGGGATTCCGACCGGGAAGTGACGTTCCAGGACACGTTGGACCTCAAGTACCTCGAAAGATGCATTATGGAGACGCTCAGGATGTACCCTCCAGTGCCCGTCATCGCCAGGGAACTTCGCTCTGAACTGAAATTGGGTAAGTAGTGAACTGGATTGTAGAAAAAAAACTGGCTAGGTATGTGAAACTCAGTTTCTGCTCGTTGACAACGGGCGTCTGCTCCCCGGTTCTGCTCACTAAAGTTGCTTCCTTAACCCTTTCGCGACTGGAATGGAGCGTTCAGGCTATGAGCGTTCATGGAAACTGTACGTTGCTTGCACACTTGCTTGAACACAGCATCTCGTCGCTGTAGAAGCAACACTGCCTAACCCACTTGAAAGCTTACATGAAACCTACATGAAAAGGTTTTTATAGGTATGATACAGTTTAATGGATCAGTTCAACGAAACAGTTTTGGTTTATTATTCTTGGAATAATACACCTATGTTTTCGCGACGGACGTCGACGAGTCTGATCCGCCTCAAAATTTGACATTATCCGTTTCAAGAGGTCTAGATTCCAAAACCGAAATGTCTGTCCGCCGTCCAGACCGTATTGGGCAGTACCTAGGATTTTTTTTTAAATCTGAAATTATGACAAAATACTTCGTTTTCCATCTAGTTGTGCCCGCAAGGTTTTTAGCCCGATCGCCCAAACCCGTGGGGCGCTATGGGGCTAAAATGGGGCGGGCTATGGGAAGGATTTTTTGAAGGCTTTTAGCTATGGGATCGAGTTAGGTGTGGTTTTCGAAGTATTTTTGGACGTAGAATCCATTTTTGGGGGCCCCGGAACGATCCTATTTCATTGTTGCGATCTGTAGGGCTTTCATGGGGCTACAAACGGGATTTGTGAAGGATGCCAGGCGGTAAAATATTTTTCTAGTAAAAAACAAAAATTTTTGGAAAATTTTTTTTCTAAAATTGAATCGGTGAGTGCAGAAACCACTTAAGTCAAGATTTTCAAATTTTAGAAGAGAGAGAAAAAACCTCACTGACTCAAGTTGTTTTTGCGCTCAACGTTCAGAAAAGAGGCCCCGTATCCTTCGAACTACTAACTGACGTGGTTTTTGCACTCAACTCGCATCTCGCCTTCCCGAGCTAGTTTTCAAGGAAAAACTAAATTAGTTTAACTAATTTTCGAATTTTTGTGAATGAAGTGGTTTCTGCACTCACCGATTCAATGTTTTCATTGACTGAATTAAATTTCGGCACTAGTAACCTATATCAAAAAATAATAAACCTTAGTGTAAAATTTGCTGCGTTTTTGTAATGAAATAATTTTTGCGTCACCTGTGAATTTGGGAAGATGTGGGTAAGCCGGCGGTGCTTAGGAGCGTCTGCCCGGAGCCCCCGAGCCGAGAGCGTTGAGTGACTTCGGGCGTTTCCAGCCTACTTCCGGCGGGATAGTTACTTAAGCATCCGATCCCTCGAACTGGTTTCTGCTCAGTAGAGAACCCCCAACTGTAAAGGAACTCAACCCTTCATTCTACCGTCGTCTTTTCCAGCCTCCAGCGACACCGTCGTCCCCGCCGGCTGCACCGTCGTCATCGGCACCTACAAACTCCACCGCCGCGACGACATCTACCCCAACCCGGAGACGTTCGACCCGAACAATTTCCTCCCCGAGAAATCCGCCTCCCGCCACTACTACTCCTTCATCCCCTTCAGTGCCGGGCCCCGCAGTTGCGTCGGTAAGTCTCAAAACCACCTAGTCTATTCTTCACTCTTTTTGCACCTGCAGAACCCTCTGAAGTTGTGGGCTACCTACATTAAAATAATAAACCAAAAGCTCCTTCATGTTCTTTTACTTTTACTTACTCTAACATAAATAACCTGATTTTGAAGAAATTTTCTAGCTTATTTAGACTTAGTGTTCCCTTGGCATTTACAAAATTATTCAACTTAGCATTAAGTACGGGAAATTTTCCTCCTGCTTTTAAAAGGGCATTTGTAGTACCCCTATTGGTTTATTATTCTTGGAATAATAAACCTATGTTTACGCGATGGAGGTCGACGAGTCTGGTCGTCCTCAAACTTTGACATTATCCGTTTCAAGAGGTATAGATTCCAAAACCGAAATGTCCGTCCGCCGTCCCGCTGTACAGAGCTTCTTAGGTTGTATCTAAGGCCATTTCTGGCCCAGCACAACCTTTCTCGTACCTTCTGCTCTCTTTCTTCCCCTAGGGGAAGTGCTCTTATGTTTCTTCAACCTTCTCTCTTCTTCCTTGGTCTTCAGCACTCCCCTCGGGGGAGTACAGCGTGCCCTCCTGTCCCCTCCGGCGTTAGCCTCACTATTCTGGCATGCCCGGGATGGACCAACGTGGAGGTGCTGGGTTTTAAAGGAGGTCTTATCTTATTAAGTGTAAGTGTAGGTGTAGGTGTAGATCGCCACAGTGAAATCGGATCGTTCCGGGATCCGCAAAAATGGATTCTACGTCCAAAAATACTTCGAAAACGACACCTAACTCGATCCAGTAGCTAAAACGGGTTTTGGGCGATCGGGCTGAAAACCTTGTGGGCACACCTAGATGGTAAATCAAGTATTTTGTCCAAATTTCAGATTTTTTAAAAAATTCCTACTGCCCAAAACGGCCCGGACGGCGCACAGTGGTCCAGAATCCCCGAAAACGTGATCGAAACTCAATTTTTTCATTTTTTTCTTTACAGATTTGAAAATTTTATCCTTTATTCTACGGTTCTTGAAACACCCAAGCCTGCCTAGGCTTTCCCGAAAACTGCCTAGAAAAGTTTGCAGGAAATTCGAAATGTTTAAAGTTGACCGATGCTAGCAATTTTTTTGTTAACGTAGCGATTTGTATTTATTTTTTTCTTATTTCCAAAATTTGGAGAGCTTTGCTGATTGGTTAATCACAGCCAACAAGTAGATCCGAAGATGAGTAAATTATCTTTAAAGTACAATTTTCATGAATATTTTTCGAAATTAGGTAGAAAACGCTGCAAATTTTACACAAGGGTTTATTATTCTTTGATATACGTTACTTGTGCAGAAATTTAATTCTGTCAATGAAAAAACGCTGCAAATTTTACACAAGGGTTTATTATTCTGTGATATAGGTTACTTGTACAGACATTTAATTCTGTTAATAAAAAAAAATTAAAAAAATTTTTTTTTGGATTTTTATATTTCAAAAAAAAATTTTTGGGGGGATTTTTTTTTTTCAAAAATGTGTTTTTTCAAAAATTCTTTAATTTTTACTCGAAAAATAATTAACTTCTTGGGATCCTTCAAAAATCCCATTTTTAGCCCCATGAAAGCCCTATAGAACGCCACAGTGAAATCGGATCGTTCCGGGACCCCCAAAAATGGATTCTACGTCCAAAAATACTTCGAAAACGACACCTAACTCGATCCCATAGCTAAAAGCCTTCAAAACACCCCTCCTGTAGCCCCATAGCGCCCCACGGGTTTGGGCGATCGGACTGAAAACCTTGCGGGCACAACTAGATGGTAAACCAAGTATTTTGCCAAAATTTCAGATTTATTAAAAAATTCCTACTGCCCAAAACGGCCCGGACGGCGGACGGCGGACGCGGACGGACATTTCGGATTTTGAATGTAGACCTCTTGAAACGGATAATGTCAAATTTTGAGGCCGATCGGAGTCGTCGACCCCCGTCGCGAAAACATAGGTGTATTATTCCAAGAATAATAAACCAAAATTAAAAAAAAAAATTTCTGTATTTTTTACTCGAAAAATATTTAACATCCTGGGATCCTTCAAAAAACCCATGTTTAGCCCCACGAATGCCCTAAACATCGCCCCAGTGAAATCGGATCGTTCCGGAACCCCAAAAAATGGATTCTACGTCCAAAAATACTTCGAAAACGACACCTAACTCGATCCCATAGCTAAAAGCCTTAAAAAAACCCTCCCGTAGCCCCATTATAGCCCCATAGCGCCCCACGGGTTTGGGCGATCGGACTGGAAACCTTGCGGGCACAACTAGATGGTAAACCAAGTATTTTGTCGGAATTTCAGATTTTAAAAAAAATTCCTACTGCCCAAAACGGCCTGGACGGCGGACGGCGGACGGACATTTCGGATTTAGAATGTAGACCTCTTGAAACGGATAATGTCAAATTTTGAACCCGATCGGAGTCGTCGTCCCCCGTCGCGAAAACATAGGTGTATTATTCCTAGAATAATAAACCAAAAACGCTGCAAATTTTACACAAGGGTTTATTATTCTTTGATATACGTTACTTGTGCAGAAATTTAATTCTGTCAATGAAAAAAAAAAAAAATTTTTTTTGGATTTTTATCTCAAAAAAATTTTTTTTTGGATTTTTTGTTCAAAAATGTGTCTTTTTCAAAAATGCTGTATTTTTTACTCGAAAAATATTTAACATCCTGGAATCCTTCAAAAATCCCATTTTTAGCCCCACGAATGCCCTAAAGATCGCCCTAGTGAAATCGGATCGTTGCGGGACCCCAAAAAATGGATTCTACGTCCAAAAATACTTCGAAAACGACACCTAACTCGATCCCATAGCTAAAAGCCTTCAAAAAACCCCTCCCGTAGCCCCATTATAGCCCCATAGCGCCTCACGGGTTTGGCCGATCGGACTGAAAACCTTGCGGGCACAACTAAACGGTAAACCAAGTATTTTGCCGAAATTTCAGATTTTTTAAAAAATTCCTACTGCCCAAAACGGCCTGGACGGCGGACGGCGGACGGACATTTCGGATTTAGAATGTAGACCTCTTGAAACGGATAATGTCAAATTTTGAGCCCGATCGGAGTCGTCGACCCCCGTCGCGAAAACATAGGTGTATTATTCCAAGAATAATAAACCAAAATCGTAAAAATATGTACGCGCAAAAATTGGTCTCAGATTGTCGATAAAGGTATAAAGAAAGTTTTCGATCCAATTCCATGTGCTACTAGTTGCTACCTTGGCCTGTAGGTCAATTTTGGTTTATTATTCTTGGAATAATACACCTATGTTTTCGCGACGCGGGTCGACGACTCCGATCGGCCTCAAAATTTGACATTATCCATTTCAAGAGGTCTACATTCAAAATCCGAAATGTCCGTCCGCCGTCCGCCGTCCGGGCCGTTTTGGGCAGTAGGATTTTTTTTAAAAATCTGAAATTTTGACAAAATACTTGGTTTACCATCTAGTTGTGCCCGCAAGGTTTTCAGTCCGATCGCCCAAACCCGTGGGACGCTCTGGGGCTATAATGGGGCTACGGGAGGGGTTATTTGAAGGCTTTTAGCTATGGGATCGAGTTAGGTGTCGTTTTCGAACTATTTTTTGACGTAGAATCCATTTTTTGGGGTCCCGGAACGATCCGATTTCACTGGGGCGATCTTTAGGGCATTCGTGGGGCTAAAAATGGGATTTTTGAAGGATCCCAGGATGTTAAATATTCTTCGAGTAAAAAATACAGCATTTTTGAAAAAAACACATTTTTGAACAAAAAATCCAAAAAAAATTTTTTTTTGAGAAAATTCCAAAAAAAAAATTTTTTTTAATTTCTTCATTGAAAAAATTAAATTTCTGCCCAAGTAACCTATATCAAGAATAATAAACCCTTGTGTAAAATTTGCAGCGTTTTTCTGATCCAAAGTCCTTATCTCTGCTCATAAACCTGGGATACTTTTCGTCCATGTCAAGATCAATGTCCAGAGACGGAAGTGGAGCTCCCTTCCATCGGTTTCGTGTGCCCTCTCCCAACCCGATATTTATTTTATTTCATTTATATTTTTGGTTTATTATTCTTGGAATAATACACCTATGTTTTCGCGACGGGGGTCGACGACTCCGATCGGGCTCAAAATTTGACATTATCCGTTTCAAGAGGTCTACATTCTAAATCCGAAATGTCCGTCCGCCGTCCAGGCCGTTTTGGGCAGTAGGAATTTTTTTTAAAATCTGAAATTTCGACAAAATACTTGGTTTACCATCTAGTTGTGTCCGCAAGGTTTTCAGTCCGATCGCCCAAACCCGTGGGGCGCTATGGGGCTATAATGGGGCTACAGAAGGGGTTTTTTTAAGGCTTTTAGCTATGGGATCGAGTTAGGTGTCGTTTTCGAAGTATTTTTGGACGTAGAATCCATTTTTTGGGGTCCCGGAACGATCCGATTTCACTGGGGCGATCTTTAGGGCATTCGTGGGGCTAAAAATGGGATTTTTGAAGGATCCCAGGATGTTAAATATTTTTCGAGTAAAAAATACAGAGTTTTTGAAAAAACACATCTTTGAACAAAAAAATCCAAAAAAAAAAATTTTTTTTGAGAAAAAACCAAAAAAAAATTTTTTTTTTAATTTTTTCATTGACAGAATTAAATTTCTGCACAAGTAACGTATATCAAAGAATAATAAACCCTTGTGTAAAATTTGCAGCGTTTCCGATTAATATACCTATTCAAATAAATAAATTTGGACATTTTTTGTCTATTTTTTCCAATATTTTTGATTCAACTTCAGTAACTTGTTGATTTTAATGAAGACGTTGAGATAACCAATAATACACTTGGGTCTGACATGAAACGTTCAGGTAATCAACAAAAAAGCCGAAAAATGTCTTTTTTACCATTTCGGGGTCTCAAAAGTGAATAAGAACATGATTTTTGGAATCTGCGCACTAAAAAACATAAGACCTACTCGTTTTGAAAGCAAAAGTAAAAAAAATTAAAGTCGCTAGGAGTTTCGATCACGTTTTCGGGGGTTTTGGACCACTGTGCGGCGGACGGACATTTCGGATAATGTCAAATTTTGAGGCCGATCCGAGTCGTCGACCTCCGTTGCGAAAACAGGTGTATTATTCCAAGAATAATAAACGAAAAGCATGGTGAGGAAAAATTTGAAAAACTTTTCATGGTGAGTGCTGACGTTGAAGGGGTGAACGGACCACCTTCGCCGCCCTCTGCCATCACGTAACAATCCCTCTGCTTCCAGTATTCCATTAAGCACACTTCTGTCCATGATGGGATCAGACCGTAGTGAGCTTAAGTGAGCTCAGACAGAAAGTGTACTGTGAAGGAGTGCAACACTGTGGATGGGGGTCGAAAACGTAGCGACAAACGCCGCAGTATAAACGCGAGACACCGACGTTTTTTTACCGTCGGGCGACAGCGTTTTTTTACCGTCGCGAAAAAACGCCGCAGTATAAAGTTTATACTATAGACCTACACTAATACGCCGTCCCACTGTACAGAGCTTCTTAGGTTGTGTCTAAGGCCATTTCTGGCCTATTACAACCTTTCTCGAACCTTCTGCTCTCTTTCTTCCCCTAGGGGAAATACGCCGTCCGCCGTCCGGGCCGTTTAGGGCAGTCTTTTTATTATCTGAAATTTTGACAAAAAATACTCGGTTTAACGTCTAGTTGTGCCCGCAATTATACTGCCCGCAATTATAATGCCCGCAATTAATACTCGGTTTATCTGAAATTTTGACAAAAAATACTCGGTTTAACGTCTCGTTGTGCCCGCAATTTTTGTTTACTTTTTAGCGCAACCTTTCCAAAAAATGGAAAGGTGTGCTCATCTCTTCGACATGTTTAGCGCAACCTTTTCAAAAAATGGAAAGGTGCGCTCATCCCTTCGGCGTGTTAGTTTTTTTTACAGCATCACTCCAGATTTTCATGAGGGTGGTCTCATTGTGATCAGCGAGTTCTGGGGGTGGGTATCGGGGAAACACATTTGGCCACGAAGGCCTCTGACGGAGGCCTGGAGAGGCAACACGATTGGCCACACGAGAAACGACCCGTTTGGCCACAGATTCTCTGACGTCCAGTCGCGCCCTTACGGCTGGCTCAATTTTTACTTCAAAGGTACCTAGATAATTAAATGAGCAGAATTTTGTGCTTTTCAATTGCCTATACAGAAGAGTGACGCACCGTTTCAAAGTTATCCGTTAAAAACCAAAAAAAGTGGAACGGAAGAAAATGTTGAGGAATTTGGAAGGAGTTTAGGATATTGGGATTAGCGCTACTTAAATGGACCAACCTTGTTGGGTACGGCGGTTCTGGCGTCACCGGCGTGGTTGAGGTTGACGTCGGCGGTTTTCACGGCCGTCGTGTTCATGACGGACTTGTCGTGAGAGCCGATCCAAGTGTGGAAATCGGCGGATCCAAGGATGGAAATTGATTCGACAGAATCATGTCGGTAGAGTTGATTTACGTGGGGGTTGACTGAACCCCACGGAGCCGCGGACGAGACTTTTCTCGTTGGGTGCTGTGTACGGACTGAGGATGCTGTGGCCGAAGCTCCTCGAAGACGGTTATTTCCCTGACAGCCGGCAGACGGCGTCAGTGTTGGTTTGATGATCCCAAATGGAGGGAAAATGAAGGGATTGTGGAAAGGAGGCAGGAGGGATTTTATCCCGATGAAGTTCAATTTTCACATTCACTGCACTCACTGAGGTTATTCATTTAACCCATTAAAAACTTGGGCAAATTATTCTAAAAATCAAGCGGTCAACTTGACCGCTCATATATGTGGATATATCCACCAAGTTGTAACTTACAACTTCTTCTTCTTCTTCTTTGGGTGCCATACCCGTAATCGGGCGTTGGCGACCTCTCGCTACTAACATCTGTTGAGCGTGTTGACCAGCTAATACAGAAGTAGTAGGGACCTACTGCTTAACGCCGGTTCCGAACGGCAAATTTGAGAGGTTTTCCACGGCAGAATACTTTCGGTGGGTTGCCATTGCCTTCCGAAAGGTGATTATCAGTATGAGGAAGATGTCTTGCGGCTGCTGGGATCGAACCAGCAACCTTTGACTCAGTAGTCCAACGCTCAAACCACTGAGCCACTGATAACCACAACTTACAACTTGTAAGTTCCTAATCTGAAATCCAACAAGAAAACAATTTGCACATAAGGAGCATAAAAAAAGGTGCTGTCTGTCAGCTTCGAAGGGAGACTGACAACACCGCAACCGGACGGCCGTGTCGTACTGCAATACCTCTCTCAAGTCTGCAACAGGTACACACCTTCCCCTGTCAACGAAAAATAAGAATTGACCAAGTCACATCGACGCAGCCTAACTTCAAGGCAAACAATTTTGATAAAGGTGAGTGTACGTAATTTGTCGAAACGTACCTACTTTTTCTGCCATTCGCGCTCTGTGCCGAAACGAATGGTTTTTAGTAACTAAAACTGTTGTCGAAACGAATTGAAATGTCACTCCAATTTGTCGAAACGTAGTACGCCCGAAAAAAGTCACTATTCTTTTTGCCATAGACTTCTCCCGCGCATATGACGTCATTAGAAGAGACGTGTTACTCGCAATTCTGCATTCCAAACAAATTTCGAGCCAAATGATAGCCTGGTTCAGTTACTATCTGTTCGGGCGCCAGCAGGCCCTAAAAGGTCCCGACAACACTCTTTCAGACTGGAAAGCCACCAATCTTGGTACACCACAAGGATCAATTTTATCAAGCTTGATTTTTTCCTTTATCTAAGTCCTCTCCCAGCCGTCTTCTCACCGGATATGAATTATGTCTTCTATGAGGCCTATTATAGGACCTGTGAGTTCGGTCGCTTGGATGAAGCGATTTGTCTAATTAATGAAGATCTGGGAAGATTGAACGGCTGGTGCAGAGACCATGGAATGTACCTTCGTCAACAAAAATAAAATGTAGATGTAATGTAAAAATGTAATGTAAAAAAAACGAAGGCCATGATTCTCGGGTACAGCAAGCTCCTTGCTAAAGTAAATCAAGAGGAAATGAAAGAACTAAAAATTGACGGAGAAACTATTGGAATTGTAAGTAACAGAAATAAAAAACCTTGGAGTTATTGTACAATACACGTTAGCCTGAGAATCCCAGGTATCGAGCACCTCCAGCAAGATTTATAAAAGTCTGTAAATTTACAATTTAATTATTTTTTTAATTAATTTATTTATGCAAGCAGGGAAGTTGTAAAGTGGTTTTGGTCATATCTCGATGGGAGATCACAGCGTGTTCGCACCCCTGATGGCATATTTTCTAATTGGCGAGAGATTCTGGTTGGGGTACCACAAGGTTCGGTGCTATCAGCTTTATGCTTTGTAATATTCATCAACAGAATTGTGGTGGTACTGGGGAAACATTGCTCCGTAAAGTACATGCTATACGCCGACGATCTGCAGGTGTATGTCTCGGCGTATCCTGCGAATTTGGACATGGTGATTGAGCTGTTGAACTCCGAAATTCATGAGCTGGTCGATTGGTGCAAGAGGCATAGCTTGAAAATGAACCCTACGAAATGCAAGGCGATGGTCATAGGCACTCCTCGAATGTTAAACCTGGTTAATTTGGAAGAAATCCGCCGTAAAAGTTGATGGCGTCGAGCTCGATTTTCAAGACGAGGTGAGGGATTTAGGAGTTATACCTAATATCGAAAACTTTAAACTGGGAAGCACAAGTAAAACAAATTAGGAATAACTCGTTTAAAGCTCCGAGTCAATTGAGGAAGTTTGCATACCACTTCCCCCAGTTTGTCAAGATCAGGTTAGTCGGGCGTAATGGGTTTGGGAAACGGGAGGAAGAGAGGGGATGAGGAGGGCAATGGTTTCGGGGCCGTGAATCGCCTTGGGTTTGGGGCCATGAGGAGCAGGCTAGCCATGAGGAGCTCTGAATGGATGCGTAGGTTTTGGGGCTTCATGAAAGCTTCATGAAGGGCGGTCTGGTTTTGGGAAAACGGGTTTGAAACCCAATGGTTTAGGGATAAACTGTCAATGGGTTTGGGGCACTCCCAACCCTGAAATATAATTATTTTGGGGTCCAGGGTCACTAAAATACAGAATGTAATGGGTTTGGGGAAACTGAAAGAACCATAGATTTCCGTAGATCCCTGGACATGTGCGTATAATAAGTTGAATAGTACCTCGAATCCGCGTACAAACTATGAAGGTTACTTAATATGTCGGCAAATTGTTGTTTCTTCGTTGGGGCAACAGGCGATTCCTCCCCGTAAAACTGAAAGTTGGACATAACGGTCGGAGGGAGATGGCGATTCCTCCCGGTGGGAAGCAGGTCATTGAGCCGAGGTTCGTCAATTCCTCCCGCCGCACAGACGAAAGGAATTCGTCAATTCCTCCCGCCGCACGAAAGGGCCGATGAACAAAAGGTGGCGGAAAACATTCAAGGTGACAGACTGATTGGTAAAGATGGTTTTAGCATAAAAAATGTAAATGTTTAGTTGTTTTTAATCATTTTTCAATAGAAAAAATAAAATTTACAATAAATGTTTTCCTCTTTTTTCCTTTAAATACCTATGTGGGGCCCGCCACGGCGAGAAAAATGTCCACGTCGGTGAAAATGGCCAACTCCAACTTTCCGCCAAATCCCATTTGTGGCCCCATGAGGGCCCTATAGATCGCGCCCCACGGGTTTAGGCGATCGGACTGAAAACCTTGCGGGCACAACTAGATGATAAACCAAGACTTAGTATTTTGTCAAAATTTCAGATTTTAAAAATAATTCCTACTGCCCAAAATTAAAAATTAATTAAAAATAATGAAATAATTCTACTACTTCAGGTTCAGGCTGAGTGGGAAATTTGGGAGGATTTTTGAACACAGCAATTTTTGAACATATTTTTCTAACAACATTTTTCTCAACGATTTTTGAACAATTTTTCAACACATCCTTCAAATTGAGCATGTTGGTACATTTTAATTGTTGGTAGGTACATTTTGTTGGTACATTTTATGCATTGTACATATCTACAATAAACGAATTAGTCGTTTGTACGTAGTGGTTTTCTTTGAATCTGACCTATACCCTGAGGAATTGAGTAACGGGGAGGAATTGAATAAGGGGAGGGATTGCACAGGGGGAGGAATTGAGTAACCGGTAGAAAGCGCAATCACTTTGACGGGGAGGAATCGCCATTCTTTTTGGAGGTCGGGGAGGAATCGCCGGTTCCCGCTTCGTTGGGGTCCTCGAAGTGAAAACAAAAATGTTAGGCACAAATTGGTAAAGTATATGACAGACATTGTGTACAAACTAGTAGCGAGAAATATACCTTCTGGTTAGACTAGGGTTGCCATAAGTACCTTTTTTTCGAAATACGGACGTTACAGGGTAAAAATACAGACAAATACGGACATTCAGGTCAAAAATACAGACGCTCACGTAAAAAAATACGGACCTTCAAATAAACTTTAATAATTTAAGAAAAATCACAGAAAAATGAACTAGGATGCAAAAACCATTAATAATTTAAGAAAAATTTTAATAATTTAAGAAAAATCACAGAAAAGTGAACTAGGATGCAAAAACCATTTAAAAAAATCACTTCTGGTATTTTTCAGCCCCACCTACTTTCTTCAAAAATGCCGTTTCCGTTTTTATGTAATCAAAGAATTCGGGGCAGGAATATTTTAAATTGGTTTTAGGTACTTTTCCGTTATTCCCCCCCCCCCCCCCCCCCCAAGCGATTTTGGTTGGCTTTGGGTGCCTTAAAGCCATCGGGAGGGGTGTGTGTGAAACTCGAAATCGAG
The DNA here is from genome assembly GCA_955831195.1 of Pilophorus perplexus. NCBI lineage: Eukaryota > Metazoa > Arthropoda > Insecta > Hemiptera > Miridae > Pilophorus > Pilophorus perplexus. The sequence goes on from OY037014.1 coordinate 30,685,836, forward strand.
TGGGAGGGGGTGGGGGTGTTATAAAGGAAAAGTACTCAAATTTGGGTGCCTTAAAGCCATCGGGAGGGGTTTGTATGAAACACGAAATCGCTTGGGGGGGTATAACGGAAAAGTGCCGGTTTTTACTATGGCCAAAGCCTTGACCGTTTGTGGATCGAGCAGGTTGCACTCCTTTGTCCACTGCGCAGAGATTAAGGAGAAAATGCGCTCGACGAAGGCGTTGTGAGCGCTCAATGAGAAACTTGTCACCTTGCGTCACCAAAAACGTCGACCACCTTTGCTCCACCGATTTTTTTTTTTTTTTTTTTTTAAATCTTCTTTATCCTTTTGTGAATAGACGAAGGTTTTAATTGCGGTCCAGCAGATGTCTCGATCTCGTCTTAATTTAGAGGTGGGTAGGTAAATTTTTTCAAATTTGAGTGTCAAAATTCAATGTCAAATTCACAAACTTTTTCGATGTTTTTCCGGTGATCTTGTGAATTTGAAAAATACGGACACTTATACGGACAAATACGGACACCTTATAAATACGGACATGTCCGTATAAATACGGACGGATGGCAACCCTAGGTTAGACCCATAAATTTACGGAGCCCTGCCTATGCCTGTTTCAGTGTGTTTTACGAAACTCTTCCACAGGTGTTTGTCTTTTTTTATACGGCGCAACCAAGTTTGATGCAAGTGGAATGTGCAACCGAAAATTTTACAGTTTGGGAAGGTTTATCACGCATTATGGGCTGCCAGCTCAAAATCAAGATGCATCACGTCGAAACTCAGATCTTCTTAAATCAATGTCATGACCCCTGCAGGGTCTTCAGATCCATCCAAAACCGCTCGTACGTGTCTTTTGCTTTGCTAGTCAGGAATGTCCATACTACTGGTATGTGGAACCCATTCGCATTGACGTGAATCGTATAGGTACATCTGGTAGAGAGATAGATAGATAGCAAACTCACCTTTGCCCCAAAACCATTACGCATCCATTCAGAGCCTGCTCTTCATGGCCCCAAACCCAAGGCGATTCACGGCCCCGAAACCATTGCCCCCTCATCCCCTCTCCGCCACCCGTTTCCCAAACCCATTACGCCCTTCATGAATTTTGGGACCGTTATGTGGAAGACACGGTCGGGCGACAGCGTTTTTTTACCGTCGCGACAAAACGCCGCAGTATAAAGTTTATACTATAGACCTACACTAATACGCCGTCCCGCTCTACAGAGCTTCTTAGGTTGTGTCTAAGGCCATTTCTGGCCCATAACAACTTTTCTCGTTCCTTTTGCTCTCTTTCTTCCCCGAGGGGAAGTCACTTATGTTTCTTCATTCTTCTTCCTTGATCGTCAGCTCTCCCCTAGGGGGTATGCGGAAAAAACTTTCCCATTTGAGACTCTATTGGAACATTCTTTCCCACTCGAAATGGCAGTACGGAAAAAACTTTCCCGAACGAGAATCGGCCAAAAAGACGCTGTTGAGAAATGGTATACCGAGTATTTGGTCAAAATTTCATATTTAAAAAAAAATTCCTAGGTACTGCCGAAAACTCCTCGTACGATGTACGGCTGACGGAGGGTGGACAATTCGTTTTTGGAATCTAGACTACCTACATTAAACGATTAATGTCAAATTTTGAGGCCGATCAGAATTTTCGCCCCCCTTCGCGATTACACGTGATTGTCTCGTGACTGATCTGGCCTGTCGTAAATCATACAGTCAGATCATTAAGTCATGGGGCAACAGGCGATTCCTCCCCGTAAAACTGAAAGTTGGACATAACGGTCCGAGGGAGATGGCGAGGTTCCAGGGATAGTGATCGACACATAAACTGAGCGAAAATTCTTTCGCCGTTCTTCAACAGCGGGTGTTGAAGTTCAGCGAAAACCCACCCCTTTAAAACTGATCGCCTGGAACTAAGAGAAAAGCTGAGGACTGGTGTTTCGATGTATTTTCAACCCAGGTGTTGAAGTAAGTAGAAAACCCACCCCTTTAAAACTGATCGCCTGCGTTCCGTCGAAAAAAGGGTTGAAAACCCGCTACCTGCCTGACCGTGCGGGACCTAATTTAAACCAAACCCCAACCCTCTGCCGGGAGCCATCCTCCTTTGCCAAGCTTTTTGTCGTGTAGGTATGCATTCCCAAATGAAAAACAAAAGTTGCGGTATGTTGAACAAAAATAAATATTATTTGAAAATATACTTGATGTTTTCTTTTCGCCGAACGAAGAGAAGCTCTACTTGGTCTTGATCTGCACTTTTCAGTCTGTCTGTTTGTCTGTGACGCGTTACAGACCGCAATTAACTAATTTTAAATATAATTTTATGCATTTATTACTTCTGAAGGCAATTTGTCGTTCTAGCAGCATACAAATATGAACAAGCAATTTTGATATTTCTTGTCTACAATTACCTACACGCGGGTGCTATAAGGTATCTCCATTAGAAATATTTTGGGCCTGAGGATGATGGACAAATGGTGGAAACATAGCGCGGTTATTGTCTTTTTCAACTTGGGAATATTTTGGTCATGAGGATGATGGAGACACGGCTGAAACTACGCGCGGGCATTAGGTTTTTCTAATCAGAAATATTTTGGGCCTTAGGATGGTGGTAACATGGTCGAAATGTCGCGTTATTACCTTTTTCAAATCGCCCTCCACAATTCATTGGGTAATAAATTAGATATGAGAGAACTGAGATCACCACGCTGGTCAACACCCTGGGAATATTTTTGGGCATGATAAGGGCCAAAAAAAGCGGTCGAGACTCGTCCGGGCATTGTCCTACACACCGCTAATATTTTTGTGCCTGATGAGGTTATGCTCCTGATGATGAAATAATTTTGGGTCGAAACGCTGAAGGGGATGTTTGTCAGTAGTCACTTTATTCAGGTACATTATGGTACTATCCCTTCTGCGTTAAAAGTAGTCACGTATCTCACTTCACTTAACGTAAAAAATCAGTTTTTTGCCCATTATTTGGCCAGTTTTGGAAGTGGCTTAGAAAAATTGGGCAACGATATTCATTAAATTTTGGGTAGGGTAAACGTTCAATCTCCGACACCCCTTCCTCAAAATCCTGGCTCAAAATCTCTCTATTCGCATTTTCTTATTTATTTTTTTTTTTTTTTTTCTAACTGTTGCTATGGGACGTCTAGTTGAAGTCCGTATACCCGTTTTTGTCCATCGTTTTCTACAATAATGGAGAAATTACGTTCTCTGGAAAAAGTCCAAAAATTCAGTGGTCGACACCCCCTTGACAATGATTGACACCCCCATTTTCGACAATCACCGACACCCCTCTGGAAAATTTAGCAATGACCAACATTCCATTTTCGACAATCGCCGACACCCCTCCGAATAATGACAACGAAAAGAAATCGTAAATGCAGGCTGAATCAAGGTACAGGCCTCACTAAAGTTCGGCAATTAGGTATTAATAATTCATTTCATTATACCGTCTCCTTCGAATGTTTTAGTGAATTTTAGTTCGAATTTTAGTGAATTTCTACAAAGTGCAATCTTTTTCACACTGCCAGAATAAAGTGGTAGTGAGTGGTTTGGAGATTGAACGTTTACCCTAGAATCCGAATCTGCAATAAAAACGCTGCAAATTTTACACTAGGGTTTATTATTCTTTGATATAGGTTACTTGTGCAGAAATTAAATTCTGTAAATGAAGGAAATAAAAAAAAAAATTTTAATTTTTATATAAAAAAGTTTTTTTTTGGATTTTTTTTATTTTCAAAAATTATTTAGGTTTTACTCGAAAAATATTTAACCTACTGGGATCCTCCAAAAATCCTGTTTTTAGCCCCATGAAAGCCCTATAGATCGCCACAGTGGAATTGGATCGTTTCGGGACCCCCAAAAATGGATTCTACGTCCAAAAATACTTCGAAAACGACACCTAACTCGATCCCATAGCCAAATGCCTTTAAAAACCCCTTCCCATAGCCCCATTTTAGCCCCATAGCACCCCACGGGTTTGGGTGATCGGGCTGAAAACCTTGCGGGCACAACTAGATGGTAAACCAAGTATTTTGTCAAAATTTCAGATTTAAAAAAAAAATCCTACTGCCCAAAACGGCTCGGACGGCGGACGGACATTTCGAATTTTGAATGTAGACCTCTTGAAACGGATAATGTCAAATTTTGAGGCCGATCGGAGTCGTCGACCCCCGGCGCGAAAACATAGGTGTACTATTCCAAGAATAATAAACCAAAAATTGGGGTTCACACTTGTTATAACAAAGTTAGGGTCGGTATCTCCAATTTGGCGCGCGCCAAATAAATTGGCACACATCTAAATCGATGGGCAGCTATCAATCTAGTGGGGTTTGTATTTTCAGAATTTTTTTGAAAAAAAACAAACAAAAAAAAAACAAAACTTTAAAACCCTATTCTAGGTGAAGGTGTTCCAATCGGTAAAGCTTCGCTTCTAAGCCTACTTCAATTTTCTTGAGCATTGAGATTCTACCCCTTTAAAAGCAGGTGTCATGCAAGACGGGGTCATTTGGAGCTCAGTATGGGGTGATTGCCCTCTCACATTTCAGCAGGTATAAGAAATATTCGTTCAGTTCCAGGCGCCCAGTTCCAAGACTTGACTCGATCTTTCAGCTTCAACAGGGGGTGTTGAAACTAAGAGAATTTTCAATCAGTTTATGTGTCGGCGATTTTCCAATGCCTGTTCTTTCTATGACTCTCAACCCTTGAGTTGAAACTAACAGAAAGTTGGAAAAAATGCTTCCGCGACCATTTTCCAGCAGTTTATTGTCGACGACTTTCCAAGTACCCGATGGCGATTCCTCCCGGTGAGAAGCAGGTCATTGAGCCGAAGTTAGTCAATTCCTCCCGCTCAGTGAATACCTTCACCAGGCCCGGATTAACGGGGGGGCTAGGGGGGCTATAGCCCCGGGGCGCACACCCCAAGGGGGCCACTTCGCCACCGTTATGATTTTTTTTTTTTTTTTTTTTTAATTAACAAACAGCTTTCCTTATTCATATGCCTATCTCCAAAAAAATTTTTTCCTGAAAATGAGGAAGGTGAACGGAAAGTTTCAAGTTACCTAACTTCCACTTACCTACTACTCGAAAACCGGAACACCTCATGGAGTCGTCTATATGTCTATAAGGTTATATGTCTACACTCCCAACGCGAGTTATAGACCTCACGGATTTTCCTCACTGTTGCGGTGGTTCAGAGTTTGCTAAGTGGGTTGGACTCTGCACCGCATTTGGTTCATAAAAACAAAAATAATTTGTTAAATTTTTGATTTATTATTCTTGGAATAATACACCTGTTTTCGCGACGGAGGTCGATGACTCCGATTGGCCTAAAAATTTGACATTATCCATTTCAAGAGGTCTACATTCCAAAACCAAAAGGTCTGTCCGCCATCCGCTGTACAGAGCTTTTTAGGTTGTCTAAGGCCATTTCTGGCCCATCACAACCTTTCTCATACCTTCTGCTCTCTTTCTTCCCCCAGAGGAAGTGCACTTATCGTTGCTTAAATCTTCTTTCTTCAACCTTGTTCTTCAGATCTCCCCTAGTACAGGGGGAGTATAGGGGGAGTACAGCGGGCCCCCCCGTCCCCTCAGCGTTTGCCACACCGTTCTGGTGTGCCTGGGTTGGACCAATGTGGAGGCGCCGGGGTTTAAAGGAGGTCTTATCACTGTAAATTGGCTCGAAATTCTTTGGGGCAGGAGTCATCGCAGCGGACCTACCTACTATACCACCTCTTCTTGTAACTTGTGGTGTTCGGGTCGTTGGTGGCTGCGGAATGCAGCAGACCGTACCTACTCTTCTACCTTTTCTCGTAACCCACAGTTTTCGGATCATGGGTGGCTGCCAAATGAAACAGACCGTACCTACTCTTCTGCCTCTTCTTGTAACTTGCAGTTTTCGGATCATGGGTGGTTGCTCTCTCCACGATTACTTGTCTGGTGGAGGGCGAGTACTTCTACAAAATTTCCTCCCCTCCCTAAAACTAACACGACCAGCCTAGCCAAAAATAAAATCTGAACACACATAAAATGACTCACACTGAAATTGAACACGCATACAATGACGTCCGCCATCTGCCGTCTGGGCCGTTTTGGGCGGAAGGAGTTTTTTTTTTTTAAATCTGAAATTTTGACAAAACACTCGGTTTACTATCTAGTTGTGCCCGCAAGGTTTTCAGCCCGATCGCCCAAAACGTGGGGCACTATGGGGCTAAAATGGGGCTGTGAGAGGAGTTTTTTGAAGGCTTTTGGCTAAGGGATCGAGTCAGGTGTCGTTTTCAAAGTATTTTTGGACGTAGAATCCATTTTTGGGGGTCCCAGAACGATCCAATTTCACTGTTGCGATCTCTAGGGTTTTCATGGGGCTACAAACGGGATTTTTGAAGGTTCCTAGGAGGTCAAATATTTTTCAAGTAAAACAAAATATTTTCGAAAAAAAAGGTTGTTTAAAAAAAATCCCCCAAAAAATTTTTTTCTTAACTTTTTCTCATTGACACTAAAATAAATTTCTGCACATGTAACCTATATCAAAGAATGATGAACCCTAGTGTTAAATTTGCAGAATTTTTATTTACTTACTGTATGAAAAAATAGAATTGCCTGCATTCGGAGCGTTTTTTGACTGTTTTGACCCAGTTTTTGGTTGTGAAGCGAAAGACGCGATTTTCTAGTGGTTTTTACGTGATACTCCTGGCCGGAGGATCCACTTTCATATACAATATATATGTGTAGGTGTATGTACATATATATAGGGGGCCACTTTTAAGTCTCAGCCCCGGGGCCCACGAGAGGTTAATCCGGCGCTGACCTTCACGATACCTACGTTGCGCAAGAGGCTCGATTCCCCTCAACCTTGTGGGCTTCGAAGACAAGTGACACGACCAGGACTACAAATGCATGTGAGTCGTTCCATGCTCATTAAAAAAAAAAACTTCACGTCACCCTCATCCCAACATCTTTCATTTCGTCCATGCTTTAGTAATTAAAGGAAATGATTGCTTTTCAAACTGAAATCTACATTAAGACGTTTGACACCGAAGAGCACACTCCCCAGGCTCGAACAAAAAAAAAAAAAAAGATTGGATCCAGCAACTCATTGCTCGTCAAACTCCCGACGACGACCCTTACCAATTCGCTAAAAGGGTCAGTGGAAAATTTGGGAAGATTTTTTAACATAGCAATTTTTGAACATATTTTTCGAACAACATTGTTTTCAACAATTTTTAAACAATTTTTTTTACATACTCTTAAAAATTGAGCATGTTGGTACATTTTATGAGTTACGGTACATACAATAAACGAATTAGTCGTTAGTACATAGTGGTTTTCTTTGAAACTGTCCTACACCCGGAGGGATTGAGTAACGGGGAGGAATTGAATAAGGGGAGGATTGCACAGGGGGAGGAATTGAGCAACCGGGAGGAAGGGCAATCACTTTGACAGGGAGGAATCGCCATTCTTTTTGGAGGCCGGGGAGGAATCGCCGGTTCCCGATAATATGTATTAGACTAATATTTATATTAGTCTAATATTATAATACTATTATTATAATTATTATAATATTATAATACTATTATTATAATACTATAATTATTATAATACCTACTAGTATTATAATCTATATATATAAAAAATAATCAGTATTTTGTTGGTGATCGCATAACTTGAGAACGGCTGGACCGATTTGGCTAATTTTTTTTAAATAATGTTCGCAAAAGCTTAAGGAAGGTTTTGATGTGCTACAACGTGGGTCTGAAACCCATCGATCATACGATGCATGTATGGGATGTGTGGGATGTATGGGATGTGTGGGATGTATGGGACGGTGTATGGGATGTATGGGATGTGTGGGATGTATTGGATGGTGTATGGGATGTATGGGATGGTGTATGGGATGATGTATGGGATGTGTGGGATGTATGGGATGATGTATGGGATGTGTGGGATGTATGGGATGATGTGTGGGATGTATGGGATGATGTATGGGATGTGCGGGATGTATGGGATGTATGGGATGTGTGGGATGTATGGGATGGTGTATGGGATGATGTATGGGATGTGTGGGATGTATGGGACGGTGTATGGGATGTATGGGATGTGTGGGATGTATTGGATGGTGTATGGGATGTATGGGATGGTGTATGGGATGATGTATGGGATGTGTGGGATGATGTATGGGATGATGTATGGGATTTGTGGGATGTATGGGATGATGTGTGGGATGTATGGGATGTATGGGATGTATGGGATGTGTGGGATGTATGGGATGGTGTGTGGGAGGTGTGGAATGTGTGGGATGTATGGGATGTATGGGATGTGTGGGATGTATGGGATGTGTGGGATGTATGGGATGATGTGTGGGATGTATGGGATGATGTATGGGATGTGCGGGATGTATGGGATGTGTGGGATGTATGGGATGGTGTGTGGGAGGTGTGGGATGTATGGGCTGCATATAATTGGTGAGAACATTCATAATGAAGCATTGATTTTAATCGAGGATATGTGCTTAATGCTTACCAACAAAGTATTAACTCAATTAGGGATGACAGCGTCTAATCGCTCAATGCACGACGCGTTTAATCAAGAGCTGAAGCGCGAGACACAATATAGTTTAGAGGCAATGAAAGAAACAGTTCAACAAATAAACAAATCGCAAGGGCAGTCCTTGAGTGTTTGCGGAGTGAATCTAGAAAATCCATGCTTTTCACACGGTCAGTTATATGTCGCCTGTTCCCGTGTTGGGAAACCATCAAATTTGTTTTTTTTTTTCGCGCCAGACAACAAAACAAAAAATGTCGTCTACCAAAAAGCACTGGCAAATTAATAAAATGTTGAAATTAATAAAATCCTTTTTTTTATTACTGACCCATAAAATACTGATTCATAGTTAGTTTTGATATCTAAAATTGATAGTAGGTTTGATATCTGACATTGATTCCAATTCTAGAGAAGAAGTTAAACGTACCTACTAATCTTATTTCAGATATCTAGCTTAATAGTAAATGTAGACTAACAGTGTACTTAAATTTTATTTTCGTAACATGGTCATCCAGTTTATACGGGACAAATTATGTTTCATTTTATAAATAATTAAAATTTAGGACCTCTCAGCGACAGCAACGCGTCGCCGGGTCAGCTAGTATTATAATATAATTATATATTATATAATACTTTTGCGTCCTTTGTCTTACATTGATGTTATATTAGTAGGTAGGTACCTATAATATATTTGGCTTATATTGATGTTTTTGTATTGCCAATAAATAATCGATTAAATGCATTTTTCACTACTATCGGAAGTAAATTAAGTTCTGAATTCAAAAGCTATGAACCGAGCAAAGATTTGCCGAGTCATGTGGGATCAACAATGAGCCTGAATTCGGCCTCGGAAGAAGAAGTATACAATACGATATTATCAATCAAAGGAGGAACAGGTCCGGGGTGGCAGAGATGGCAAAAAAGTAGTTACGATTACAACTACCAACTACGATTAGATCAATCAAAATGTAGTTGTAACTACCAACTACAATTGTAGTTGGTAGTTGAAAATGGACAACTACTTTCCCCCCAACTACTAGTTAGTAGTTGCAACTATTTTCGCCAACTACTTGTAGTTGTAAAAAGTAGTTAATAGATTTAGTAGTCAACTACATTTTTAGTCTGTAGTTAAGATTATTCAACTACCAACTACAAAAAAGAAAAAATCGCTGAAACGGAAATCACTGAATCACTGAATCACTGAAATCACGGAAATGCTCCGCTCAAGTTTCCAGAAAATGTAGTTGCAGAGAGTAGTTGATTGTTAAGTAGTTAACTACTAACTTGTAGTTGATAAAAAGTAGTTAACTACTTTTTTGGCAACTACTAGACTAGTTAGTAGTTGAAAAAAGTAACTACCAACTACAAGTTACCAAAAAGTAGTTGCTCCATCCAACTACCAACTACTAGTTGGTAGTTGCTCTGTGTGACTACTCAACTAGTAGTTTGTAGTTGAAAATGTAGTTGATTGCTGAATTAATCAACTACTGCCCAACTCTGCGGGGTGGGATGGAATCTCATCGGATCTAATAAAAAACGTGGCCATCTCAATAACTTCACCACTAATCCATTTAATTAACCTCAGCCTACTGAATGGAAAATTCCCAGATGCTCTTAAAATCGCGTTAGTGCGGCCTCTATTTAAAAAAGCAATAAAAACTGATGCGAACAATTACCGACCTATTTCTTTACTGTCAAATTTCGCCAAAATTTTCGAGAAAATAGTAAAAGCCCAACTGATTAACTACCTGGAAAAAAATAACCTATTAGCTGCTACACAATACGGATTCCGAAAAAATCGTAGTACCTACACAAGATGCCCTAGTGGAAGTAACAGCAGATATCGCAGAATCAATGAACAACAATCTCAAAATGATGGGAGTTTTCATAGATCTCTCCAAGGCATTTGACTCCATAGAAATATCAAGGCTTATGCTAAAACTGGAAAGACTTGGGCTGGATGGGGTGGCCTTAAGATGGTTCGGATCGTACCTCTCGAACAGAAAACAGTTTGTACAAATTCAGACGGCTAAAAGCACTGAAGAAATAATTAGTTATGGAGTACCTCAAGGATCAGTACTAGGCCCTATTTTATTTCTTGTATTCATCAATGATCTGTTTGCTCTGGATGTCTCAGGCAAATTCGTTGCCTTTGCAGATGACATAGCCATTTTATTGAAAGGAAACTCTTGGGAAGAAGTCCATTCAGAGGCGGAACGAGTTATGGAGAAAGTCCTGAAATGGTTTCACTTGAATGGCCTAACCGTGAACATAACTAAAACAAAGTACATCACGTTTTCTATCAATAAGACTGGTCAGCCAGACTTTTCGAAATTAGTGATTCACAAAGATAAGTGCGTGCAAAAAACAGCATGCTCCTGTGGAACGTTAGAAAAAGTTAGAAGCCTAAAATATCTTGGGCTTACACTGGATCAACATCTAAAGTGGCATGAACACATTCAGAACTTGGAGGGGAGAATTAAAAAATGTTACCACTTCTTCATCATCCTAAGAAATTGTTTTTCGAGGGATAATCTCCGCATGATGTACAATGCGTATGTTTACAGTATTCTAATTTATGGCATAATAATTTGGGGTGGTGCCTACTCAAGCAATTTTCGTTGCATTGAGGTGGCAATTAACACTGTGCTACGGATAGCAACCAAATCCGACCAGCGCACACCAATAGAAACCTTGTATTTCAAGCTCGATGTCCTACCACCTAGGGCAACTTATGTTTATACACTAGTAAATTACGTTTTCAAATCTCGGGACGCGTTTAGGCAGCATGAGGTGGTAAAAAATACAAGGACTAGTCAGACAACCATTTTGCGAATTCCTCATCCAAAAGTTGACTTCTTCACTCGGCAGTTACCCTGGCTTGCGCCTGCGCTATTTGAAACCCTGCCTTTCTCGTTAAGGACCGCGAGGTCAACGTCAATTTTCAAAAAAGAAGCGCTACTTTATTTTAAGAATTTAGAAAATACAAATTATATTTTAAGTCGCTATAAATTGTAAATTTAATTGGTATGCAATATTCAATAGCTATTAAGGGAATGACAGGCCTGGACAGGTCAGACCTATAGGCCAAATCAAGAAAAATTGGTTCCTATGTATACAAATCATGACTCTCTGCCTTATTGTGAAAATGTTTTTATGTTTTATGAATAAATAAATAATTAAATTTAAAAAAAATAAATTTATTGAACAATTAATTTCGTGAAGCTTCAAAGTACCTGCTTTCATTTCAGGTCGAAAATATGCCATGCTCAAGTTGAAAGTCCTCCTGACGAACGTTTTGAGGCACTACAGAGTCCAAAAAGGCATCCCAATGAAGGACTGGGTCCTCCAAGCTGATATCATCCTCAAGCGGACTGACGGGTTCAGGATAAAACTGAAAAAACGCTCTCCCCGACCCCTCACATCGTACACCAACGAATTAAAAATATAAAAAAACTAGCCATATTAAGCAAATTTATCTAAATAAGTCAAGGTCGTTTGATTTTTACTTTGTGTAATGATGAATTCCACTAAGTATTAACATTCTCCTTAAATGTACCTATTATGTATTCATTTTGTAGCCTCCTTCTTTTTCGTTTATTATTTTGGAATTGTTTAGTGAATTGCCCAATATTTTTAAAATTTTATGAGTAAATGTTTTCAGTGTGTTTAGGCATTTGGTTTGGTTCAGTCACCCTAGTGTGTTTTGTTTTGGGGGGGAAATTTTTAACCCCACAGGTGTGGGTGTGTACTATACAAGTGATTGAAACCCTTTTCTGGGGCATCTAACATAATATTAATCTATATTATGGAAGAAAAAATGTGTTGGTATTTCGATAAATAACGTGGTAAGTAGAGTGAAATTTTAATAAAAGTCGTTTTTATCGATTCGCGTATCATTTATGAGCGCGAAGGCTCTATCTTATTGATATTTCTTGGGAAGAGCGGGTTTATCCAGACTCGTAATCGACAACAAGGTGACACCATGGGCGTATGCAGGAATTAGCCAATAGTGGTGAGGGGGCCCATCCCCAAGCACTATTTTGCATGATATGTAAAATAGTTTATTTTACATAATATTGTTTGGTTGCTGAGCTAATGATAATGTTTATGGTTACATTCTAGAATACACGTTGTTATTCGTCTCGAAATTTCACTGGAAGTTACTTCTTTAGTAAGTGGTGTCAAAAGTTTGTGATTTTTAGCCCATGGATGCTCACGCGTTCTCGTACGCGGGCTGCTCCTACAGCCCCCGCGATGGAAGCGTCTCCAACTCCCTCTCAGTGTCCTGAGCCCCTCGGAAAACGCACGAGTACACCCGAGCGGTGAAAGGCAGTACGTGAGTACACCCATACAAAAACTACGTGAGTACACCCACATGACTTCAGTACACCTAGACAGAAACCACGTGAGTACACCCGCAGTACGTGAGTACACCCATGAGAGGACGATAACTTCAATGTCAACCATATTTATTTTCTGTGAACAACATCTCATCATCATTGAAGAATCGTCAAAAACGTCAATATACTTAAAGGATAATTTGATGTTCACCATTTGCAAAAACTGGAACATGGTGACGGACCCACTTTCAAACCGGGATATACATTGTCCTAACCACTTTTTTTTTGTTGGGGGCGATGCTGCAGCATGCACATTCGTAAAATTTATTCGGGCATACACGTCACACTGGTATGAAACTGATATGATGGAAGGGGCTCTGCCCCCACCCCGAGATTGAAGGGGCTCGTTCAGACCGGCAGTCACCTGTGAGCATCGCAACTGTTAATGTCCCTGTCAATCAAGTCATTTTGTAATTTGTCTCATTTCTAATAAAAGTGAAGTTCGTCAGTCAATCGGCAGTTTCTGTGAAAACCCCCACGTCCTTCTCGAAGGATAAATTGGAGAAATTTAGCACATATTAGAAACTAGTTCCTCCGTAAACACACGAATGTTCGGGTGAGGTGAATAAAAATTTCTTCTGCAGAAATGAAAGATGAATGAAAGAAGCGTGAAAACTATCAAGCGGCCTATCAACCAATATTTGAACCATCCATAAATATTAAATTAATCAATTTTATTATTTTCCGTCAAGTGCGCCAACTTCGTGCCAGGAACCCAACTTCGTGCAACTCGTGTTTTCCGGCACTATCGAGCGGACTGGGTGTACTCGCGTTACAACTCGTTCAGGTGTACTCGCGTCATAAGTCCGATTCTTCTCTGGGTGTACTGCGGTAGTGCTCGGGTGTACTGGTGACCCTACTTTCACCTCGCTGGGTGTACTGACGTACCAACCCGAGCCCCTGTCTGCGGGCCCTTCGCAGAGGGCGGACGGAGCACAGATAAGAGGAGGAGAACACGATTGGGGAAATGGGGGCGAGAGTCCATATGAAACGCGACACTACTGGGCACATAGAATAGTCATAATAGGCCATTTGCCGAATGGCGGACGGGGAGGTGTAACCGCGACTGGTATAACCTCAAGCGCAAGGTTATGCGATTGACTGTTTTGACCCGTCCCTATTGTCAACGTGTTTAAGGAAGTTTTTTGATTTGGCGCAGACTCTCCAATCGGCTTTTTTGCTTAGTGACTGTGGTGGGTAAGGGTCATACCATATGGTAAGTGTTGTGCCGTATTTGTTATAAATACTGCAACTGGAGTCGTAGCTCAGGAATCAAACAAGATTAGTGCGAATCCTTTTATTATATGATGATACAGAGAGTATTAGACCAGAAGGTCCGTGTGATTCTACTTGGATGGGAAAGGGTATTGCAATTTCAAAAGTTACTCACTGATACCATCTTGGCTTGGGGACCAAGTGACTACTCCTGGACGAGTGTGGTGAGATCGGAGCTTCTGGGCGACTGAACAGTAGCCTCCCGGTAGGAGGGCTCTTTTATACTGCTTGGTTGACGTCATCCTGGAGTCTGGTAGGTCGGCTGCAGACGGTGAATCATGAGCTGTGTCCTTGTGCCCATTACACGTCGAAATCAAGGGTTTTTGTTGGAAGAGCACAAGTGCCTTCGTCTTTGGAGTCTGGATGATTCAATCTCGTAGGTTGAACTCGATGTTGCATTGTTAAGAGGTTGCAGCCGAAACCGGTGCAACATATCTACCTGGTATTTGAAGAGCTTTGGCCTCAAAGCTGGGTGCCGTTGTGATGTTGCTGTAGACGTCGGGCGTAGGAAGCTCCGTACGATTCTGGTTGCGTGTCTCGTTTATGAGTACCTGGTCACCATAGCCAAGCTGTGGTACAATTCTATGTCCAATTCTCTACTAGTTTCCCTTCTTGTTCCAACCAAGTTTACATTTGTCATTTTTTTACAAGGATTCTGTTACAATGATTCTTTTCCTGAAGGATTCGTGTACAATACTTGTACTACTGTTATTATAGTACCCTTAGGTCTAACGTTTGTTAGCCTGACTGAATTACCTTCTTCAACATAATGGTAAGTATAACCTTCGTTATGTGTTCTTCCTAAAGTTACCTTATTCTAGACATGATGTGCATGCACTTACTTAAGCTAGGGTTGGTTCCATACATTTGCGCGAGGTAGTACCCTCGGATACATTCTGACTTAGTGTGTCAGCCTTATCTCGTTACATTAGATTTACTATCGACTAACAATACATTGTTACAACAACATATTACGATACAACAACATACCATATAATTCATTACAATATGGGTTACATGCTTGTATTTTATCCTTGATAGTGGTATATCCATACATTCATATATCCACTGTTCTTTGTCTATGACATGTGTTGCACCTTCTTCATTTTAATGTTGATTTATCTGATACTCTTCATCCTATCTTATTCGTTTATCTTAATCTATGATCTGGCCAGATCGTCATACATAACTAAAATATAACATATTACACATAATGAAATAACTAAGAATATAACATAATATGTTACACATAGTGAAATTTGCACATAATTTCGTATGCCTTAACCTAGACAATATACCTCAAATCTTTTCACGTGTCTAAATTGATTAATTTCAATACAAATGTTCACGATCAATCTGCAATATGACTATTACAAAGTCAATGTTACAAATTTCAATACAATACAAATGTGTTTATTAATTTCAATACAAATGTTCACGATCAATCTGCAATATGACTATTACAAAGTCAATGTTACAAATTTTCGTCCTACCCTATGACTTAGTATTCACTCGTTTGCTTAATGTAATGTTGGGGTAATACATCTTGCTGTTAACCGAATAGCATATTTCTTTGTACATTATTGGGCAGGAATTGTACATTCCTGGCCCCCTCCCTTGCGGGGAAAGGATTGGGGTAATGGATTGTCCTTACCGACGCAGCAGCAATAGAACGTTTGCAACCACTAAAATGATCGCGAATGCGAAAAGTAAGTAGCGTTCGTGCCGGTTGTTCCACCACGGCGCAGGCCGCGCGTGAGTCGTCGCCGTGTGCACGGGCGGTAGTGGCTGTTGGCGGAGCACTGCCGCGAACTCCGTTAGAGGATCCCGTAGCGTGTGGGGGGGTCGGCGTGCCCGTGGTACTTGGTAGCCTGCCGGGAGGCGGAGGTGGGATTGCCGGGAGGCGGAGGTTATTGGACACGCTCGTTTGCAAATCGTGGAGGGTCCTTTTCTCCGTTGTATCATTGTGCCTGTGAAATTGTACGGTTATTGGGTTTGGTGCGAGTAAATACCATGTTACTTTGTCCGCTCCGGGCTGCAGCAGTGACCCTGTCAGCTGAAAAGCCGTTTCAGGTATGTCCTGCTGTGGCTGGCATAATTGTGTCGAATTGTATAGAGCTACTGCCGATGGGCGTTCATACAATCCCGGGCAGTGTGTAAATGTTGCATTTACGGCAATGCAGTTGTCGTGAAATTGTTGAGTGTCATAAGGCCGGCATGTTCCCTGCCGTACCAAGATCAAGGCTCGTTGCATCTGTGGAACACGAAACGTGTGTGTGCCCAGCATCGCCGGGACGGGTGTCAACAATACCACGTCCATGCTGTGGCCGTATACGGGATAGGAGATGGTCAATGTAATCGTGGCATCGTCCATCCGTGTCAGGAGTGGTTGCCCTGTTTTCAAAAGTTCCCTGAGATTGGCTGTAATGAATTTATTTATTTTATTTATTTATTTTTTTTATTTATTTATTGAGAAACGGGCAGAGCCCAATTATACAAAGGTAATACATACACTCGTAGGCAGAAACACATAAATCACTAATTATCGTAGGTAGACAAAATTTGTCTATTTAATGGAAACACAACCGAATCGATGCATATATAATTATGAATGGAGACCTAAATTACAAATAAATGGAAGTAAATGAAAGGAACTTTATGGCGATCGGTAACACAGATAAAGAAGTCAAGAAGAAAGGAAAAATTCGTGGAGCGAACGTTTGAGGTGAGTAGGAGAGTAGGAGAAGAAGTCAAGATATGGTGGGGAGGAGGTGAGAAGGTTGGCAAGACGGGGGAGGCGACAAAGCGTACGGTGGTAGAGGTAATTGGTTGGCGAAAAGGGAACGTTGAAGGGGTGGACAAAACGCGACGAGGGGCGCGGGGCTCGCAGACCAATTGAGCGGAGAAGTTCGGGAGAATTGATGCGACCGTGAAGAAGTGCGTGGAGAAAAACCAAATCAGCTGACTGGCGGCGGTCGACAGGCCTCAGCAGATGGAACCGAGTAGAGAGAGCAGAGTAGTTAATCTCAGTGCGAGGAATGCCCAACTTATGGCCCAGGTACCGCAAGAATGCCCGGTGCACACGCTCCACCAGCTCAATGTGACAACTATAGAAAGGGCTCCACACCACCGACCCATACTCCAGGACAGGCAGCACAAGAGAGCGATAGAGGGTCACTAGAGCAGGGGCCTCGGTAAATTCCCTCGTGTTTCGCCTAAGGAACCCAAGGGCTCGCATACCGCGCAGGGCGACCTGGGATACGTGGTCAGAGAAGGTAAGCTGGGCGTCAAGCAAGATCCCAAGGTCACGAACTGAGGAATGACGAACAAGAGAAGCCCCGTCGAGTTGGTAGTTGCAAATGATAGGCTCGACAGTGCGGTGGAAGGTGGTGACCGAACACTTTGATGGGTTTAGCTTAAGGCCGTTTTGGCAACACCAAAGGGACAAAGTGTCGAGACAGTCCTGGAGGGGGAAACAATCAGACAAGTTGCGGATGGGACAAAAAATCTTGAGGTCGTCGGCATAGATAAGGTGGGAACACTGAGTGAGGGCAGCCCCGACACTATTCATAACAAGGTTGAAAAGTAGTGGGCCAAGGTGCGAGCCCTGAGGAACCCCCGATGAGGCAGCGAAAGAACGCGAGAGGGAGCCGTTCATTCGAACGGTCAGCTCACGATCAGACAAGTAATCGCCAAACCATCCCAGCAAAGGACCGTACACCCCCAGGCCAGCCAGAACACGAAGAATCACGCTATGAGGAAGCTTATCAAAGGCCTTTGTAAAATCAGTTGAGATCACATCGACCTGGTAACCCCCTCCGAAAGCCCCCAGCACAAAATCCTGGAAAAGCACCAGGTTCGTCACGGTTGATCGTCCCTTCACGAATCCATGCTGCTCAGGAGCGATGATGGAAGTTAAGACAGGGGAAATCCGATGGACGACAAGCTTCTCAAAGGTTTTGGGAATGGTCGAAAGAGAGCTGATGGGGCGGTAGTTGCTGACGTCAGACCGATCACCCTTCTTGAAGATAGGGGTAACAAAGGCTGTCTTCCAGCAGGCTGGAAACTGCCCTGCAGCCAAAGAAGCATTGAAGAGAGTGGTGAGAGGGGGAGCAAGAGTGGCCGCACAGGCTCGTAAGAGCACGGGGGGGGGGGGGGGGGGGCACGCCATCGGGACCGGGTCCCTTGGATGGATCAAGGTCAAGCAGTGCCTGGCGGAATTCGTGTTGGTTCATGTGCAACCGCACGAATCTTGCTGTTTGTAGCAACCGTTGCATGTCGATAAGGGTGTATGCCATGTGTGTGTGTCCGTCTGTCAATAACAACTCTACGATCGTTTCTTGTATGCGTTGAAAATGCTGTGCGTAGTTTTGGAGTTCTACTCCTTTTGCCAGTGTCTGTGTGTCGTAGTGTAGGGTCTCATTTATGTGCATTTGTATGTGTCGTGTCCACGACGTTGTGTTGTGGACTGCCCGAAAAATGAAATGTAGCCACTTGGATAGATTCGTCGTGTAATTAGCTCCAGTTAATTGTCGCTGTTGTATGTGTGTCAATTGGGTTTGTAACCTTTTGATGTCGTGTGCAGTTGCTAAGCCGAAACTCCATTTGTAGGCTGTTCCCATAAAGGGAAAAAGTCCCGCTCTGCGTACACGTTTTGTAGTGTTGACTGTTTCAAGCAACAGCCGAAGTGTTTCGGAGTTTGTTTGTTGTTTGTTTGTTCGATTTCCGTGTGGAATCGCCTTTTAGTAAATCTGTAATCGGTTTTGCTTTTTCGGCAAACTTGTCGATATATTTCCTGTATTGATTGAAGATACCTAATAAGGAGCGTGTATGTTTCGTCAAGTTGTGCCTTATATTTCTGTAGAAATTCTCCTCCTAGTATGACCTGCGATTGTAAGTTTGGAATGACGAGAAACGTGTGTTCGTATGGATCATTTTGCAATTGTATGCTGGTTCGTAAAATCCCCACCGCCTGACATTGGTCCCCGGAGGCAGTCATAACGGTGTGGTTTTTAATCTTTCTGATCGCCGACATGAGTGCATGAGGCACGGCCGATGCCCTGATTGCACTGATGTTCGCTCCTGTGTCTAAAAGAAGGGTTATCTTCTGCATAAGTACAATGTGGTTTTAAATTTCCTGTTATCGTTAGTTGATCCATTTTAAATGATGGTATTTTTTCTCGTCGTCCCTTTTTTCTGTAGGCCCCGCGTTTCACGCCCGGGGGCCCCCCTGAGTTTTTTGTAGGAGTGTTTCTTCCATCCCAGGTTCGGCTCGCCTGTCTATTTTTAGAGTATTCCTCATTCGTCGGTCTCCAACGTCGTCGTGGTTTAAAATCCTGTGGTTTAAGTGGGTTACTCGGTCGTGTAACCCTTCGAGTGGCTGGTCGCCATTCTCGAAAGGTTCGGTTTTGCCGTTCGTAGTTATCTCGATCTCGCCGAGGATCCCATCTCATTGGGTGTTGTTGTTGTTGTGTAGTGGCCCTAGGTTTCCATTTTTCACGATACTTTCGACGTGGTTCGAATGTTGAGTTGCCAGTCCCTGGTGTCGTACGATTCAATTCTAACGCTTCAATGCGGCGGACAAGGTCTGCCTCTTCTGTTCTGTTTTTCGCCCAGAACAGATTTGTTTCTAATGTGGTCCCCTTTTGCTCCAAGTTCGCTAAATCATTTATTTCAAACACCGCGAGTGACGTCATTAAATGAGGGAGAATCCCTCGTTGTGCCACTGCAAGGATCTCAGCGTCCGTCGGGCTTGGCTCCAACTGTGCAGCCATTTCACGCAATTTTGCGAGAAAATCGGCTACCGTCTGGGCTGGGCCTTGCTTCATTTTTCCGAACGCTTGCCGGTTTGCTGTTTGTTCTGTTCGGCTGGAAAAACGGGATACTAGATTCTGCTTTGTTGTGGTCCATTCCGCTAGGTCCGTATTTTCCGTCGTCTCGAGGTATAAATAATGATCCCTTGCTCGTCCTTCAAGGTATGCTGGGAGGTACAATTTCTTCTCAGCGTCTCCCCATTGATTCGCTCTTGCCACCCTCTCATATTCTTTGAAGTATTGTTGAGGGGAAGTACTGCCTGAGTACGTTGAGGGCTTAATTTTCAGTTGAACTGGTGCCATTTTTTGAGGTTTTAATCCCTGTATCAGCGTTGCGTAAATTGCGTGTCGTGGATGCTGTGGGTACCTGGCCCAAATTCGTTCTGCGTGTTCCAAGGGTTGAAATCCGGGATGCCGCGTCCAGAGCCTAATTGATTCCCGTGTCCAATCACGTGTCGGATTCTCGGGTCGTTTGAAATTTATTATCGACGCGGCTTCTAGTAATTCGTGGGCAGTGGTCCTCCAAATCCACGCGAACGCGTTAGTTTCACGCTTTTCTATCGCTTGTTGTAGGAGACTATCAATTACCCGTTCGAATGTTTTTTCTACTGTATTAGGGGTCCCTTGGGGTTCAGTCGCGGGGTTTATTTGTTCGGGGGATTTTCCCAAGATAGGGTTGTTTTCCATATATTTATGTAGACGGCCAGGTTCGCCGTTGTCGCGGTTATCTTATTTTTGTGTTAATTCTTAAGTTGAGGATCTGAAGCCAGTCGACCTACTGAGACACAAGATCAATCGTGTGCCTTCAGTCGAGAGGAAACTTCTCCTCTGTTAGTACTTTGGGTTCGTTTTCCCCAGCAGCCAGCACCGTAGCATATAGCTTATAGGGGTTGGCCGAATAGAGAAACTTCTGCCCGTGTTAAATGTTTTGCATGCCAGGGAGAAGCTAATCTGCTTAAGCAACCTCGTGGGCCATATACGAATCTCCCCCTTTGGGTCGTACGTTACGAGGTCGAGAAAGCGACGCTTCTAGGAAACCTCTTCGGCGTGTTAATTTAACTTGGCCAGGCGCACCCGCCACGCATCATTAATCTGCACGAATCGGTTGTATTACGGGGGTTGTTAGTTTTACTAGCGTGGGTCTTTATGTGTTATTTTGTTAGGATCTTTTGAGGCGCTCCACCATTTATGTTGTGCCGTATTTGTTATAAATACTGCAACTGGAGTCGTAGCTCAGGAATCAAACAAGATTAGTGCGAATCCTTTTATTATATGATGATACAGAGAGTATTAGACCAGAAGGTCCGTGTGATTCTACTTGGATGGGAAAGGGTATTGCAATTTCAAAAGTTACTCACTGATACCATCTTGGCTTGGGGACCAAGTGACTACTCCTGGACGAGTGTGGTGAGATCGGAGCTTCTGGGCGACTGAACAGTAGCCTCCCGGTAGGAGGGCTCTTTTATACTGCTTGGTTGACGTCATCCTGGAGTGTGGTAGGTCGGCTGCAGACGGTGAATCATGAGCTGTGTCCTTGTGCCCATTACACGTCGAAATCAAGGGTTTTTGTTGGAAGAGCACAAGTGCCTTCGTCTTTGGAGTCTGGATGATTCAATCTCGTAGGTTGAACTCGATGTTGCATTGTTAAGAGGTTGCAGCCGAAACCGGTGCAACATAAGGGTCAGCCATATGGCTGTGCAGATACCCTTGAAAAAAGTGAAACTCGATGAAGGTGATGTAGCAGGCGCCAGACTACCAAACTGAGTGGTGAGTGACAACTTAGTGCTCTCGCTGAGAAGGTTTCTGCTGGTTTGGAATTAGGTAGTGGTTTAGACTAGCACTCAGACAGAAGGGGGGGTTGTCGTTTCGTTCGCCCGTTTGAATAATACCTAGGTCAAGTGATGGGGTAGGATACAGAGGAAAATCCGACATCATTAGGAAAAATTTGACATTATCCGTTTCAAGAGGTCTAGATTCCAAAACTGAAATGTCCGTCCGAGCCGTTTTAGGCAGTAGGAATTTTTTTTAAATCTGAAACTTAGACAGTATACTTGGTTTACCATCTAGTTGTGCCCGCAAGGTTTTCAGCCCGATCGCCCAAACCAGTAATGCGCCATGGGGCGAAAAAGGGGCTACGGATCAGGCTTTTTGAAGGCTTCCGACTATGGAATCAGTTAGGTGTCGTTTTCGAAGTATTTTTGAACTTAGAATCCATTTTTTGGGGTCCCGGAACGATCAAATTTCACTGTGGAGATCTATAGGGCTTTCATGGGGCTACAAATGGGATTTTTGAAAAATCCCAGGAGGTCAAATATTTTCCGATTAAAAAAAAATTGTTTTGAAAAAAAAGACAAAAAAAAAATTAAAAATTTTTGTTGACAGAATTAATATTCGGACTTGTAACCTATATCAAAGAATAATAAACCCTTGTGTAAAATTTGCATGCAAAATTTGTGTGCAATTTAAATGGAAGATCGATTGATTTTCCATCGATCGATTTTTGAGAAAGAATATTTTCGATGATTCAATCCACTCATGAGTGATGATCAAGTGTATTCTTCTCGCGGCGCGTCGCCTTGGTCTCTGGCATGTGGGACCAGGGATGCCGCCGGTTTGGCTATCAACTTTGGCATGAGATTGCACACTCACAAACGAGTTTTTCAGTGGCCGACGACAGTCCGGAAACCCGCGCCCCTGGCGTGCTGGAAAAACTAAGGGGTTTTCCTGACTGCCGGGAGTATCCATTAGTGTCCGACGACGGACGAGAAACCCGTGCGCCAGGACTGTCAGAAAACCCGCGCACCGGGACCGTGTATGGCCTGCTAATCAGACACTGAAGAACGAAGATTTTACGATTTTACAAACACACAACGTAATAGTTACTTTACAACGTAGAATTATTCTTTATGGAAGTGGGTACCCACCGAAGCTTACATTTGCGTACCCACAACAACATTGTAGTTAGGAGCCTACCTGTCATCTTTTCTTCTGCAACGAACCATCCACCTTTGAACGATTTTGCACTGTTCACATTAAGATTGCACTTACTCACATGAAAGTGACTCACATCTAATTCTACCGAATTAGTCCAAGTGAGAATTCCGCAGTAATAAACATGGTTGAGGGAATCTGTAGAACTTGGTTGTTGGCAGGGCCGTGGAGAGAAAATCCGGGCCCGGGGGCAAAATTCTTCGGGCACCCTAAAAAAAAAGGTTGTATGAAAATTTTTCCTATATTGATCTGTCCCTTTTCCCATTTTGTCTTCTAAAAAAAAAAAAAAAAAAAAAAAAAACGTTCTCAAGAAAATCCGGGCCCCCCTACGAAAGCCGGGCCCGGGGGCAACGGGTCCAGTGCCTCCCCCCTCTCTACGGGGCTGGTTGTTGGGTCATATCCAGGAGCTGTTGCAGATTCCAAAACAGCAAAACTTTTTCCCCCGAGACATTTTTTGAGGTAGTGATAACGGCTGATTGAAAAATTATTCACGAAACAAGACAAGAGGGTATTTGGATGAGGAGTAAACGATTTGGAAGACTGTATTCAACAGGAATTCCAAGTAAACAAAAACCGTAAGTCGCAAAACCTTCTCACATGATAACCTAAACGTTAGCGTCACCGCGACGCGAAAATCCATTCGGCAAAAGGCCTATTGGGGAAGCAATAAAAGACACAATTAGGCATGGACGTGTTTCTGGATAATTCTTTTTTTAAATCAATAGAAGGGTTCCAAATACCACCGAAAACAGGGTTAATTAAAATACAAATTGCAAGATCTTACCAGAACAACTTTAGTTAGTATAAAATACCTACCTACGTGAAAGACATTTTGTCACAAAAAAATATGTAGGTAATGGTTTATTATTCTTGGAATAATACACCTATGTTTTTGCGACGGAGGTCGACGACTCGGATCGGCCTCAAAATTTGAACTTTCCCATTTGAGACTCTATAGGAACATTCTTTCCTACTCGAAATGGCAGTACGGAAAAAACTTTCCCCAACGAGAATCAGCCACAAAGACGCTGTTGAGAATGTTCTGAAGTAAGGTGACTATCTCCTGGTTAGAGGCTTTGTTTTTAACATTAAATGTTAGATAAATTTTATCTGGCGACGAAAGGTCCTTTGCCCTAACAATAGGAGATAATAAGATAAAATAACAAGCCATCAATTGAATTAATAGATAAGCGCAATCTTTCTGTTATTACCTACGATAATATCGTAATAAAAATTTAATGAGCGAAAGAAACTAAGAAACAGTAGGTATCTAGCGACCAAACTATGCCACACAACACATAAAAAATATCCACGTGATGCTCATTACGTAAACAACTGCACCCTAACGACCGATGCATAAGAAAACCTTATGCCGATCAGAGGTAACGAACGACTCAGACTGCAAAAATCTTTTTGGAGTCGTTGGAATCAGCCTAAAAAGCTCATTCCATAGACCCTTGTACCAACGAAATCGGACAAAAACTTATAAGTATAGGTCCCCCTTTTGAGGCCTCCTTAGTTACACATCAGAGATAAACAACTTTCGTCGTGAAGGACCTCCCAGAAACCGATGAAGAGGATGAGGGAGGAAAAATCAAGTTGTTTTTTAAAATCTTTATTTCCTAAAGAATACAAATACGTACATCATGTAATGGTCTTGACATGGTTTGTTGTATAACACCTCATACTTTTGGTTTATTATTCTCGGAATAATACACCTATGTTTTCGCGACGGAGGTCGACGACTCGGATCGGCCTCAAAACTTGACATTATCCGTTTCAAGAGGTCTACATTCAAAATCCGAAATGTCCGTCCGCTGTACAGAGCTTCTTAGGTTGTGTCTGAGGCCATTTCTGGCCCATTACAACCTTTCTCGTACCTTCTGCTCTTTTTCTTCCCCTAGGGGAAGTGCACTTATGTTTCTTCATTCTTCTTTCTCGTTCCTTGTTCTTCAGCACTCCCCTAGGTACAGCGGGCCCTCCTGTCCCCACCGGCGTTAGCCACACCATTCTGGTGTGCCCGGGATGGACCAACGTGGAGGTGCCGGGTTTTAATGGGGGTCTTGTTCATGTTAATGGCTCAGAATTCTATGGGGCAGGAGTCATCGCAGCAGACCTACCTACTATTCCACCTCTTCTTATAACTTGTGGTGTTCGGGTCGCTGGTGGCTGCGGAATGCAGCAGACCGTACCTACTCTTCTGCCTCTTCTTATAGCTTGCAGTTTTCGGATCATGAGTGGCTGCTAAATCAACAGACCTTACCTACTCTTCTGCCTCTTCTTGTAACTTGCAGTTTTCGGATCTTCGGTGGTTGCTCTCTCCACTTTATTTGTCTGGTGGAGGGCGAGTACTACTATAAATTTCCTCCCCTCCCTACAACTAATACGACTATCCTAGGCAAAAAAAAAAAAAAAAAAAAAACCTGAAGGTACATACAACGACACACACATCACACTTGAAGATACATACAATGACACACATATCACAGGCAATTTCCCTAGACTAATCATTCTCACACAATTTTCTCTCGATTCATGCATCCTAGACCAGTGAGACGGGGGAAAACCCACCGGTCCCGCGCCCAACCCTTCCTAAAGTGGCCCTCCTGGTACCCATCTCGTAGGGTTTCCCGTTTTGTAGGGTTTTCCAGCGCCCAGAAGGGCCGGACAGCCCCGAAAATAAACAAAAGGGAAATCAATAGAATGCAAACTAAATAAATCAAATTCGTATTATCCTAACAGTACGCTGCTTCGCTGACCTGTAGGTTCCCCCCTCCATCCACACCTGCCTCCTAGCACACTCCATTCTTACAGTAACCTATTATCACATTCACTACTAACTAACACTTATATCACAGCCAAACATCACAATCTTTCCCTAACCTAATCAAATAAATAGCTAACCCTAATATCACTCATAAAATCACAGCCTAGCCTTACCGAAATGTCCGTCCGCCGTCCAGGCCGTTTTGGGCAGTAGGAATTTTTTTAAAAATCTGAAATTTTGGCAAAATACTTGGTTTACCATCTAGTTGTGCCCGCAAGGTTTTCAGTCCGATCGCCCAAACCCGTGGGGCGCTATGGGGCTAAAATGGGGCTACAGGAGGGGTGTTTTGAAGGCTTTTAGCTATGGGATCGAGTTAGGTGTCGTTTTCGAAGTATTTTTGGACGTAGAATCCATTTTTGGGGGTCCCGGAACGATCCGATTTCACTGTGGCGATCTATAGGGCTTTCATGGGGCTAAAAATGGGATTTTTGAAGGATCCCAAGAAGTTAAATATTTTTCGAGTAAAAATTAAAGAATTTTTGAAAAAACACATTTTTGAAAAAAAAATCCCCCAAAAAATTTTTTTTGAAATATAAAAATCCCAAAAAAATTTTCTTTTAATTTTTTATGTTGACAGAATTAAATGTCTGTACAAGTAAACTATATCACAGAATAATAAACCCTTGTGTAAAATATGCAGCGTTTTAACTAATAATATGAGTAGATTAATATAAATCCCATGAGTGAAGGAAATATGAGTGAAGAAAAAATGGGTGAAGAATTTGGGTGAAGAAATTGGGTGAAGATTTTTTTTTTTTTTTTTTTTTTTTGGGTGAAGAATCTACTTGGATGGGAAAGGGTATTGCAATTTCAAAAGTTACTCACTGATACCATCTTGGCTTGGGGACCAAGTGACTACTCCTGGACGAGTGTGGTGAGATCGGAGCTTCTGGGCGACTGAACAGTAGCCTCCCGGTAGGAGGGCTCTTTTATACTGCTTGGTTGACGTCATCCTGGAGTCTGGTAGGTCGGCTGCAGACGGTGAATCATGAGCTGTGTCCTTGTGCCCATTACACGTCGAAATCAAGGGTTTTTGTTGGAAGAGCACAAGTGCCTTCGTCTTTGGAGTCTGGATGATTCAATCTCGTAGGTTGAACTCGATGTTGCATTGTTAAGAGGTTGCAGCCGAAACCGGTGCAACATAAGGGTCAGCCATATGGCTGTGCAGATACCCTTGAAAAAAGTGAAACTCGATGAAGGTGATGTAGCAGGCGCCAGACTACCAAACTGAGTGGTGAGTGACAACTTAGTGCTCTCGCTGAGAAGGTTTCTGCTGGTTTGGAATTAGGTAGTGGTTTAGACTAGCACTCAGACAGAAGGGG
This sequence comes from Pilophorus perplexus, assembly GCA_955831195.1. Lineage (NCBI taxonomy): Eukaryota > Metazoa > Arthropoda > Insecta > Hemiptera > Miridae > Pilophorus > Pilophorus perplexus. The sequence continues at coordinate 30,713,002 of OY037014.1, forward strand.
GGGTTGTCGTTTCGTTCGCCCGTTTGAATAATACCTAGGTCAAGTGATGGGGTAGGATACAGAGGAAAATCCGACATCATTAGGAAAAATTTGACATTATCCGTTTCAAGAGGTCTAGATTCCAAAACTGAAATGTCCGTCCGAGCCGTTTTAGGCAGTAGGAATTTTTTTTAAATCTGAAACTTAGACAGTATACTTGGTTTACCATCTAGTTGTGCCCGCAAGGTTTTCAGCCCGATCGCCCAAACCAGTAATGCGCCATGGGGCGAAAAAGGGGCTACGGATCAGGCTTTTTGAAGGCTTCCGACTATGGAATCAGTTAGGTGTCGTTTTCGAAGTATTTTTGAACTTAGAATCCATTTTTTGGGGTCCCGGAACGATCAAATTTCACTGTGGAGATCTATAGGGCTTTCATGGGGCTACAAATGGGATTTTTGAAAAATCCCAGGAGGTCAAATATTTTCCGATTAAAAAAAAATTGTTTTGAAAAAAAAGACAAAAAAAAAATTAAAAATTTTTGTTGACAGAATTAATATTCGGACTTGTAACCTATATCAAAGAATAATAAACCCTTGTGTAAAATTTGCATGCAAAATTTGTGTGCAATTTAAATGGAAGATCGATTGATTTTCCATCGATCGATTTTTGAGAAAGAATATTTTCGATGATTCAATCCACTCATGAGTGATGATCAAGTGTATTCTTCTCGCGGCGCGTCGCCTTGGTCTCTGGCATGTGGGACCAGGGATGCCGCCGGTTTGGCTATCAACTTTGGCATGAGATTGCACACTCACAAACGAGTTTTTCAGTGGCCGACGACAGTCCGGAAACCCGCGCCCCTGGCGTGCTGGAAAAACTAAGGGGTTTTCCTGACTGCCGGGAGTATCCATTAGTGTCCGACGACGGACGAGAAACCCGTGCGCCAGGACTGTCAGAAAACCCGCGCACCGGGACCGTGTATGGCCTGCTAATCAGACACTGAAGAACGAAGATTTTACGATTTTACAAACACACAACGTAATAGTTACTTTACAACGTAGAATTATTCTTTATGGAAGTGGGTACCCACCGAAGCTTACATTTGCGTACCCACAACAACATTGTAGTTAGGAGCCTACCTGTCATCTTTTCTTCTGCAACGAACCATCCACCTTTGAACGATTTTGCACTGTTCACATTAAGATTGCACTTACTCACATGAAAGTGACTCACATCTAATTCTACCGAATTAGTCCAAGTGAGAATTCCGCAGTAATAAACATGGTTGAGGGAATCTGTAGAACTTGGTTGTTGGCAGGGCCGTGGAGAGAAAATCCGGGCCCGGGGGCAAAATTCTTCGGGCACCCTAAAAAAAAAGGTTGTATGAAAATTTTTCCTATATTGATCTGTCCCTTTTCCCATTTTGTCTTCTAAAAAAAAAAAAAAAAAAAAAAAAACGTTCTCAAGAAAATCCGGGCCCCCCTACGAAAGCCGGGCCCGGGGGCAACGGGTCCAGTGCCTCCCCCCTCTCTACGGGGCTGGTTGTTGGGTCATATCCAGGAGCTGTTGCAGATTCCAAAACAGCAAAACTTTTTCCCCCGAGACATTTTTTGAGGTAGTGATAACGGCTGATTGAAAAATTATTCACGAAACAAGACAAGAGGGTATTTGGATGAGGAGTAAACGATTTGGAAGACTGTATTCAACAGGAATTCCAAGTAAACAAAAACCGTAAGTCGCAAAACCTTCTCACATGATAACCTAAACGTTAGCGTCACCGCGACGCGAAAATCCATTCGGCAAAAGGCCTATTGGGGAAGCAATAAAAGACACAATTAGGCATGGACGTGTTTCTGGATAATTCTTTTTTTAAATCAATAGAAGGGTTCCAAATACCACCGAAAACAGGGTTAATTAAAATACAAATTGCAAGATCTTACCAGAACAACTTTAGTTAGTATAAAATACCTACCTACGTGAAAGACATTTTGTCACAAAAAAATATGTAGGTAATGGTTTATTATTCTTGGAATAATACACCTATGTTTTTGCGACGGAGGTCGACGACTCGGATCGGCCTCAAAATTTGAACTTTCCCATTTGAGACTCTATAGGAACATTCTTTCCTACTCGAAATGGCAGTACGGAAAAAACTTTCCCCAACGAGAATCAGCCACAAAGACGCTGTTGAGAATGTTCTGAAGTAAGGTGACTATCTCCTGGTTAGAGGCTTTGTTTTTAACATTAAATGTTAGATAAATTTTATCTGGCGACGAAAGGTCCTTTGCCCTAACAATAGGAGATAATAAGATAAAATAACAAGCCATCAATTGAATTAATAGATAAGCGCAATCTTTCTGTTATTACCTACGATAATATCGTAATAAAAATTTAATGAGCGAAAGAAACTAAGAAACAGTAGGTATCTAGCGACCAAACTATGCCACACAACACATAAAAAATATCCACGTGATGCTCATTACGTAAACAACTGCACCCTAACGACCGATGCATAAGAAAACCTTATGCCGATCAGAGGTAACGAACGACTCAGACTGCAAAAATCTTTTTGGAGTCGTTGGAATCAGCCTAAAAAGCTCATTCCATAGACCCTTGTACCAACGAAATCGGACAAAAACTTATAAGTATAGGTCCCCCTTTTGAGGCCTCCTTAGTTACACATCAGAGATAAACAACTTTCGTCGTGAAGGACCTCCCAGAAACCGATGAAGAGGATGAGGGAGGAAAAATCAAGTTGTTTTTTAAAATCTTTATTTCCTAAAGAATACAAATACGTACATCATGTAATGGTCTTGACATGGTTTGTTGTATAACACCTCATACTTTTGGTTTATTATTCTCGGAATAATACACCTATGTTTTCGCGACGGAGGTCGACGACTCGGATCGGCCTCAAAACTTGACATTATCCGTTTCAAGAGGTCTACATTCAAAATCCGAAATGTCCGTCCGCTGTACAGAGCTTCTTAGGTTGTGTCTGAGGCCATTTCTGGCCCATTACAACCTTTCTCGTACCTTCTGCTCTTTTTCTTCCCCTAGGGGAAGTGCACTTATGTTTCTTCATTCTTCTTTCTCGTTCCTTGTTCTTCAGCACTCCCCTAGGTACAGCGGGCCCTCCTGTCCCCACCGGCGTTAGCCACACCATTCTGGTGTGCCCGGGATGGACCAACGTGGAGGTGCCGGGTTTTAATGGGGGTCTTGTTCATGTTAATGGCTCAGAATTCTATGGGGCAGGAGTCATCGCAGCAGACCTACCTACTATTCCACCTCTTCTTATAACTTGTGGTGTTCGGGTCGCTGGTGGCTGCGGAATGCAGCAGACCGTACCTACTCTTCTGCCTCTTCTTATAGCTTGCAGTTTTCGGATCATGAGTGGCTGCTAAATCAACAGACCTTACCTACTCTTCTGCCTCTTCTTGTAACTTGCAGTTTTCGGATCTTCGGTGGTTGCTCTCTCCACTTTATTTGTCTGGTGGAGGGCGAGTACTACTATAAATTTCCTCCCCTCCCTACAACTAATACGACTATCCTAGGCAAAAAAAAAAAAAAAAAAAAAAACCTGAAGGTACATACAACGACACACACATCACACTTGAAGATACATACAATGACACACATATCACAGGCAATTTCCCTAGACTAATCATTCTCACACAATTTTCTCTCGATTCATGCATCCTAGACCAGTGAGACGGGGGAAAACCCACCGGTCCCGCGCCCAACCCTTCCTAAAGTGGCCCTCCTGGTACCCATCTCGTAGGGTTTCCCGTTTTGTAGGGTTTTCCAGCGCCCAGAAGGGCCGGACAGCCCCGAAAATAAACAAAAGGGAAATCAATAGAATGCAAACTAAATAAATCAAATTCGTATTATCCTAACAGTACGCTGCTTCGCTGACCTGTAGGTTCCCCCCTCCATCCACACCTGCCTCCTAGCACACTCCATTCTTACAGTAACCTATTATCACATTCACTACTAACTAACACTTATATCACAGCCAAACATCACAATCTTTCCCTAACCTAATCAAATAAATAGCTAACCCTAATATCACTCATAAAATCACAGCCTAGCCTTACCGAAATGTCCGTCCGCCGTCCAGGCCGTTTTGGGCAGTAGGAATTTTTTTAAAAATCTGAAATTTTGGCAAAATACTTGGTTTACCATCTAGTTGTGCCCGCAAGGTTTTCAGTCCGATCGCCCAAACCCGTGGGGCGCTATGGGGCTAAAATGGGGCTACAGGAGGGGTGTTTTGAAGGCTTTTAGCTATGGGATCGAGTTAGGTGTCGTTTTCGAAGTATTTTTGGACGTAGAATCCATTTTTGGGGGTCCCGGAACGATCCGATTTCACTGTGGCGATCTATAGGGCTTTCATGGGGCTAAAAATGGGATTTTTGAAGGATCCCAAGAAGTTAAATATTTTTCGAGTAAAAATTAAAGAATTTTTGAAAAAACACATTTTTGAAAAAAAAATCCCCCAAAAAATTTTTTTTGAAATATAAAAATCCCAAAAAAATTTTCTTTTAATTTTTTATGTTGACAGAATTAAATGTCTGTACAAGTAAACTATATCACAGAATAATAAACCCTTGTGTAAAATATGCAGCGTTTTAACTAATAATATGAGTAGATTAATATAAATCCCATGAGTGAAGGAAATATGAGTGAAGAAAAAATGGGTGAAGAATTTGGGTGAAGAAATTGGGTGAAGATTTTTTTTTTTTTTTTTTTTTTTTGGGTGAAGAATTTGGGTGAAGAAATTGGGTGAAATTCTTCACAATCTCACGAGTGAAGTTTTTTGAGTGAAATTTTCAAGCGCCTTACGATCAGAAGGTATACATTACCGCAGCACGTGCGAATCACATGTGCAAGAGTCCTGCGGTATTATGGCAACTCCTCGAAGGTCACGCTCACAGCAAGCACATGGTGGGGATGGTTAGGGATGGTTAGGGATGGTTAGGGATGGTTAGGGATGGTTAGGGATGGTTAGGGATGGTTAGGGATGGTTAGGGATGGTTAGGGATGGTTAGGGATGGTTAGGGATGGTTAGGGATGGTTAGGGATGGTTAGGGATGGTTAGGGATGGTTAGGGATGGTTAGGGATGGTTAGGGATGGTTAGGGATGGTTAGGGATGGTTAGGGATGGTTAGGGATGGTTAGGGATGGTTAGGGATGGTTAGGGATGGTTAGGGATGGTTAGGGATGGTTAGGGATGGTTAGGGATGGTTAGGGATGGTTAGGGATGGTTAGGGATGGTTAGGGATGGTTAGGGATGGTTAGGGATGGTTAGGGATGGTTAGGGATGGTTAGGGATGGTTAGGGATGGTTAGGGATGGTTAGGGATGGTTAGGGATGGTTAGGGATGGTTAGGGATGGTTAGGGATGGTTAGGGATGGTTAGGGATGGTTAGGGATGGTTAGGGATGGTTAGGGATGGTTAGGGATGGTTAGGGATGGTTAGGGATGGTTAGGGATGGTTAGGGATGGTTAGGGATGGTTAGGGATGGTTAGGGATGGTTAGGGATGGTTAGGGATGGTTAGGGATGGTTAGGGATGGTTAGGGATGGTTAGGGATGGTTAGGGATGGTTAGGGATGGTTAGGGATGGTTAGGGATGGTTAGGGATGGTTAGGGATGGTTAGGGATGGTTAGGGATGGTTAGGGATGGTTAGGGATGGTTAGGGATGGTTAGGGATGGTTAGGGATGGTTAGGGATGGTTAGGGATGGTTAGGGATGGTTAGGGATGGTTAGGGATGGTTAGGGATGGTTAGGGATGGTTAGGGATGGTTAGGGATGGTTAGGGATGGTTAGGGATGGTTAGGGATGGTTAGGGATGGTTAGGGATGGTTAGGGATGGTTAGGGATGGTTAGGGATGGTTAGGGATGGTTAGGGATGGTTAGGGATGGTTAGGGATGGTTAGGGATGGTTAGGGATGGTTAGGGATGGTTAGGGATGGTTAGGGATGGTTAGGGATGGTTAGGGATGGTTAGGGATGGTTAGGGATGGTTAGGGATGGTTAGGGATGGTTAGGGATGGTTAGGGATGGTTAGGGATGGTTAGGGATGGTTAGGGATGGTTAGGGATGGTTAGGGATGGTTAGGGATGGTTAGGGATGGTTAGGGATGGTTAGGGATGGTTAGGGATGGTTAGGGATGGTTAGGGATGGTTAGGGATGGTTAGGGATGGTTAGGGATGGTTAGGGATGGTTAGGGATGGTTAGGGATGGTTAGGGATGGTTAGGGATGGTTAGGGATGGTTAGGGATGGTTAGGGATGGTTAGGGATGGTTAGGGATGGTTAGGGATGGTTAGGGATGGTTAGGGATGGTTAGGGATGGTTAGGGATGGTTAGGGATGGTTAGGGATGGTTAGGGATGGTTAGGGATGGTTAGGGATGGTTAGGGATGGTTAGGGATGGTTAGGGATGGTTAGGGATGGTTAGGGATGGTTAGGGATGGTTAGGGATGGTTAGGGATGGTTAGGGATGGTTAGGGATGGTTAGGGATGGTTAGGGATGGTTAGGGATGGTTAGGGATGGTTAGGGATGGTTAGGGATGGTTAGGGATGGTTAGGGATGGTTAGGGATGGTTAGGGATGGTTAGGGATGGTTAGGGATGGTTAGGGATGGTTAGGGATGGTTAGGGATGGTTAGGGATGGTTAGGGATGGTTAGGGATGGTTAGGGATGGTTAGGGATGGTTAGGGATGGTTAGGGATGGTTAGGGATGGTTAGGGATGGTTAGGGATGGTTAGGGATGGTTAGGGATGGTTAGGGATGGTTAGGGATGGTTAGGGATGGTTAGGGATGGTTAGGGATGGTTAGGGATGGTTAGGGATGGTTAGGGATGGTTAGGGATGGTTAGGGATGGTTAGGGATGGTTAGGGATGGTTAGGGATGGTTAGGGATGGTTA